>PVIC010005732.1:0-44082 GCA_004025085.1 Thryonomys swinderianus
TAAATGTGGATCAAAAGTGTGATGATGAGATTACAGGTGTGGCACTGGGGATGAAGGGCACCCTACCCTCAGTGTGGACAGCACCAGTCAATAGGTTTGCAAACTAAATAGAATATAAAGGACAGAAAGAGGGCAAGGCTGCTGCTGCTGCTGCTGCTGCTGCTGCTGCTGCTGCTGCTGCTGCTGCTGCTGCTGCTGCCGCCGCCGCCTTTGCTTCTGTTGCCATTGGAAGTCTCCTACCTGCCCTTCTATGTCATGAACTGTTTCTCCTCTGTGATGCCCCTCTGCCATTCCACCCTGCCTTGGAGCCATCAATTATCTAAGTTTATCTTCATAAGAGACTCAATCCTATTAGAGAAAACAGGTACTAAGGGAAGATAGATAAATCACCTTAAAATTAACAAAAAATATTCATAAAGCACTGGGGATATTTCTGAGAAAGTATGGAATCTCAGGTTTATTCTGACTTCCCATGAATTCACATACTACTCATTATAGCTTGTATGTGCCCCCCCCAAAGCCTCTATATAATCACAGAATTCTATGTGGTACAGAAGACATAGGACATACATTTCAGCACTTTAAACTTGCATGGGAACTTTCTGGAAAAGCTCATCATGGGAATTCCTGAGAGCTGCTCAACAGCTACTTAAAAAACAAAAACAAATGCAATAAGCAAAACCTCTGATCTGGGCATCACTATGGTTACTGCCTTCTACATCTCTATAGTGAAATGCTGCACGGTTGATTTGAAATCCTGATTCTATATTTTCAAAATAAATAAACCAATCTCTACATGTTATTTTCTAGGTGTAGTTCAAAGTGCCACAGAAAACATTTTCTAGTGGATATTTTTAAATAATGCACCTTGGCAGTGTAGAATAAAGCTGTAGGTACAGTCTTGGCTTTTTAGGATGGATCAAGATTACTAGAGCCAAAGAGATAAAAAACCAAAAAGTATGACAAGAGAGAATAAACTAGACAACACACCTTCTTGTTTTGGTAAACTTGATGCTCTCAAGCTCAATTCTGACCCTGAGTCAACTTACTTGGGCTTCCTCCAGTGTTTACAAGTTCAAAAACTTCCACCTATCCAATTATCCTGAAAAGCTGTTTTAGACAGTGTATTAGTTACTCTCATCATGGAGACAAAACATCTGAGACCCCTAATTTAAAGGAAGAAACGCTTACTTGGGCTCACAGTTTTAGTCTACTATTGGCTGCTGCAGGGCAGAAATAGGAGGGCAGAGATCCGGCAGAGGCAAAAGTGCTCATCTTCTCACAGCAGAGAGCAAAGGGAGGAGCAGCTAACAGAAACACACCCTTGCAGATCATATCCCAGCAAGCCACCTCCTTCACCCACTAAGAACCAGGCAGCTTCGGACCCACTGTGATGCCCCATGACCCAGTCGCCTTCCCAACACATGATGCTTTGGACAACACTTTAGATCCAAACAAAACTTAATGTAGTTGTTGTTATCTAACTGTAGAGTCAAAGTACAAATGGGGATATACGGATGAAGGCACAGCTATAACCTTCCAAGCATTTTCATAGTTCAAGTGCTTCAATACATAATTAATTTTGCATACAAATTTAGGTTGATTTTCTCAGTATTTTAATCACAAAGAAATTTCCTTATAAAGCTGCTAATGTTAAATGTATAAACAGCAAGATGTACGGATGTAGAATTACTGCTCGAAACAATCAAGAATTTATTTTTAAATGCTGTTTGGTGAAATTCTATTTCTTTTCTTTCTAAAACCTAAAGCATGCATTTCTCCTTTTTCAGTTATACTTTCTTTTTAATTTATCAAGCCTAAAATAAGATAGCTCAAGCAAGTGATTTATTTAGCCTATTGTATAATGTGGATGTTTGTTCAGTTTATCAGTTTCTTATGTATTGCTTAATCTGAAAGAGCATGTGTACAGAGTATAAATCAGAGCGGAGTAGGGAAGTGCTCAGTGTGGTGTCTGCTCTTGGGGCCCAGTGTGGTGCACCCACCACATAGCCGTCAGCATCTCTCTCACCTACGATATGGGATCCCAGGTGCAGGATGACCTTTATGGCCACAAGCACAGAGGCTCTGAGAGCAGAGAAGTATACCTAGGGCCCTGCAATAAACTTGAAGATCTTTCCTATGGAGTAGCAGTGTATGAATGGCTTTGTAAAGCCATCATCATATTCAAAATCCAAAGAAAGTTTTTAGTTCAAGGTTGAAAAATCCTTCACACCAAAGTCAAAGGGCTAAAACCTCAGGAAGGACTTAATAATACAGACAAATACTCATCCTTGGAGACATGGAATAATGTTTAAATTTAAGTAGGGAAGTGTTCTCAAAGTTAAGCAAAGAATTCTCTTTTATTTAAAGCTCCTGTTCCTGATTCAGTCTGGAGGTGAGTAACATATCTTTATGTGGGTGGTGATTGGCATGCAGTTGTAGATGCCTGGTGATGGTTTTCCACTTGCACCTGCCTATCAGACTACAAAGAGTGTTGTGTTGTGAAGCTGAAAAGCAGGGAAGAAATAAATAAGGGGACTATTTAAAGTTACTATAATCCCCAGGTGACCAAAGTACTCATGAATATCTCAAAATACTGGGAACAAAATAACTAGTTTTCAAAATGAAAGCAGTAATTCACCAGCTATTATCACCAAGAAGGGCTACACTTTGGAACTGGCAAGGTATGGCTGGAAAACCTGCTTTTGTGTTGCCTCTGTAATACAATACCACAGGAAGGTGAGCATTTAATAAACATTTAAGGTCATTCTGGAGATGAGTTCCACCCATAGTGAGACTTCCAATGATAACAGTCAGAATTTTGACACAGAGTCTCACTATGTAGCCCAGGCTGGCCTCAAACTCATGAGCCTCCTGCCTCAGCATTCCAGGCATGGGAGCTCCCTGGGCAGTCAGAATGAGAAAAGTTAAAATCCTCATTATAGAAAGACCACAGGAATACTAACATAAAAAGGTTTTATGTTCTTTAAAAATATATGTTCACTGACAGATGAAATATGCTAGAACATCTTTTTCACATTTCAACAGACTAGAAAAATGTAATGTACAAAATTTGGGTACAAAATTGGGCACCAATAAATATTTTAAAACGAAATATAATAAACACAAAAATGTTTAGTCTGTTATAGTCTAAAATATAGCTAAAAATAATAATCAAATTGCCACAGATTAAAAAAAGGAAATGTCTAATGTTGGGGAGGGAATGACAAAGTGGATAATTCTTTTATACTTATAAAAGTATAAAAACTTACTCTATCTGAAGGGAAAATAGCAATATGGACAAAGAGCCTGAAACTGCTTATAACCTTTATGCCAGTGATTTTATTTATAGGTATCTTACAGCTTTAAATATAAACTTTTATGCCAGGCATGGTGGCTCACGCCTATAATCCCAGCACTCGGGAGGCAGAGACAGGTGGATTGCTGAGTTTGAGGCTTGCCTGGACTACATAGTGAGCTCAGAGCCAGCCTGACTACAAAGCGAGACCCTGTCTCAAAAAGAAAATAAATAAATAAATAAATAAATAAATAAATAAATAAATAAATAAATAAATAAACTTTTATGAAACATATGCTTATACCAGGATTATTTTCAATACAAAAAAATCATAATCAACTTAAATTTCTGTATAGTTAGTTTCTAGGAAAAACAGCCAGATGTATAAAGTTTAGAATATTAGAAAGAAAAACTTTAAATATCCACATTCTCCAAATTCTTTATTATGTATGATACAGTAAAATTTTAAAGAACAAGTCTTATCTTAAAATAAAAAGATACCTACTAAAGTGTTTTGGAAATAGAGTTTTATGTTATAGCATTATCCCATTAGGACAGTCTCTGGCTTCTCTTACAACAGAAGCAAATGTGGAAATTTCACATTAAAAAGTACCTTGATCCATTCCTGAATCCTGATAAGCCATATGGAAACTTGATATTCAAATCCCTCATCAGCCGGTGTACACATTTCCTGGCCTCTCTGATAAATTGGTCAGACTCCTCAAGAGTTAACAGTTCTACATAGATATGGCTTTTTATTGTCGTCATTTGGAGTCCTTTCTCTTTTTAATGCCAGGTATTCCCACTCTTTGGCTGCATTAAATATATTGTTTTTAGTCCCAGAAACCTTATATTTAACTGGAAATATACATCTTTAATATGAAATGCTCTTAAACTCTTCTGCAGTCATTCTGTTTTATTCCTACCAGTTAAAATATGGGCCTCCAGGGCTTGCCAGTTAGCTCATTCCTTCCGGCGCCTGCTTCACAAGTGCAAGGTCCTGAGTTTGATCCCTGGTAACCACATATAATGCTGGGCGTGGAGACTCACGCCCACCAGCAATCAATACCACATACAACAGTGCCGGGCATGGTGGCTCACGCCTGTAATCCCAGCACTTGGGAGGCAGAGACAGGAGGATTGCTGAGTTTGAGGCTTGCCTAGGCTACATAGTGAGCTCAGAGCCAGCCTGAACTACAAAGCAAGACCCTGTCTCAAAAAAAAAAAATAAAAAATGGGCCTCCTACCAAAGGGTTCATAACGTTAGTGGAGCTCTCTCACTTCCAGCACACTCATGTACAATACATGAGAAACATGAGAAATCCATACGATGGCACCAAGCAGCATATATCGGTATCTACTACTCTGAAGACCTCTTATGGAAACAATGAAAAGTGTCTTGCCTTTGCCCCTCACTGGCTATTGTGGACAAGACAGCAAGTGCACTGGGCATCTGCACAGCTGGTAAACACAGTGAGAAATAACCAAAGAGTACCCAGATCTGAAACAATAATTCCATGATTTCTCCCCAGTATGCAACAGCAGCCTGATTCAAGAATAAACTTATTATAGATATACAGATTATTTTTAGCATAACATTAAAAACAAATTTTCCGAAAGCAGCAATAAATTTTGAAACCATAAAAAGCTTAGAAAACTTGACAAAAATATATAGCAATGTGAAACTAAATGTTTTTTCTATATGCAAGACAGTATTTTCTATCATTACCTTTGATGGTCTGAATGGATATTCAGTAATACCCTGAGAGGTGTGTGCCTTCTCTCTCATGTCCTTGAGAGCCATTTGCCACAAAGGAGGCATTTTGCTTCCATACTATGGAAGATTTTCAGAATATGTTGTTTACTTGCCTTCCTGACCACACACTTACTGAATGTTTTGAAGAATAAGATTTACTTTGCAAACCCTATTCATATTCATACAGGGAACTGCTTTTATTCTGAGGAAAAGAAAAATGTTTCAAAGAAGAGTTTGCCTTACTGGCTCAGGCTAAAATGCGAGGAGGGGAAAAAATGGTTAAAGGAACCGACAGAAGAGTAAATTAAGGAGGGAAATCAAGAACCATTGCCCCAGGATGCTGGAAAAGGTGAAACTGCTATAAGAGCAGCAGATTTTTCAGTAAACACTATGGACCTGGGAGAAAGTTAATTAGAATGACAATAAATGGTTCATAAGAAAATGAGGGGGGAATATAATGGAAAAGAGGAAAAAAAAGAATATTCAGTGAAAAACATGGACTGCATGAAATCAAACAAGCAACTGAATCGGGTGGTACTCACACTCACCATGTTGGTAAACTGTGTTTCACTCCTTTAATTGGTCATGCTCCGCAGGACAGGAGAGCAGAACTTGCCACAGAAGAAAAGCAGGGCAACTGTGGGGCCTCCAGGAGCTTCCTCTGCCCTTTGTCGTATGGTCCAGCTGTGAAATAGCTGGTCTACATCACCTTACCATGTTGGAAATGTTGCACTGCCTTTCAGTGTCTGATAGAGGCATCGCTTCATCTATCTGATGAAGAATTATGATCATTTTAGCCTTTGCTTTTCCTGTGACTACTTTCTGAAAGTTGAAATATATCTAAGTGGATCTCTTGAGTTTATCCTGATGAAGATATACTGAGCTTTTTGTATCTGTAGATCTGTGCCTTCTACATTTGAGAAGCTTTTCTTTTTTTTTTTTTTTAACATCACACTTGCTTGGGTATGGAGCACAGTCTCCTTGGCAGTGTTCTCAGGTCTAGCCATCATACTGGATCAGGAGAGGAACTAGAAATCATCCCAGGTAAATGCCAGGAGATTCACCTCCATCCTGCCTCAGTATTTCTGAGTCTGGTAGCTAGAAGAATTCAGAGAAGAAAGCAATCCAGAGTTCTGTAGCGGTAGTTAGAAAAGACATAAAGCCTTCTTTTCCCTTCCTCTTAGGTAAGATCAAGCCTTACTGACAGATAAGAAAATTGTTTAGACCAGATTTAAGCCACTATGTAAATTTCCTTGCTACAAATAATATTGGGTTTCACATACTCTTCCAAGGTAAGAACCCAAAGCAAACACTTGGTGACTGCACTAAGCACTCGCTCCACTTTTGTGTCATGTCACTGCTCTTCTCTAACATCCACCAACACCAGAGCCACCACCGCCACCTCTGGGCCTCATTCATCTCAGCTTCCTGGCTGGCTTTTCATGGGGACCATTGCTCCATAACAATGTCTCTCCTATGGATACTATTCCTTGGAAGTTAGTTCTATTCTAATATTTTAGAAAAGCAAATTTCAATGAATATTACTCACATAAAAAAATGAAAGCACTCAGAATTATCTTCGCTTCAAAGAGCTCTTGACCTCTTATGGAGTTCCTGAATGAGGGGAGGGACATGCAGTGCCAGGGACAAAACCCACCCAAGTTGTCTCAGGATCCTTGAGTGGCCTAAGAATCATGACTGCCTCTATATTCAGGAAATCTGACCATCAGTCAATCGACACACTTTACCATAAAATTACAAAAAGGTGAACAAGGTGAATATATATACAGGGAAAAATTTCTTACCCAAAGATGGACAGATGAAAGGAAGACTCAGAGAAAGAAATTTATAAGAGATGCTTGGTAGGCAGCATCCTAAAAACAGGCTGAGAATTTAATGTCAAATAACTTTCTGAAAATTACATCACTGCCTCAGTGAGACAACTATATATGAGGCAATTGTGTCTAGGCCTCGAAAGATATAATATATGTGACTCATTGCCCATGCCCTCAATTTTTCCCTAAGAGGAAAGTATGCACAATTTCTAAATGTATATTGGTAAATGCATATTTTAAAAGTGTGAAACATTTACAGTGAGAAATGCCTAACCCAGGAAACCAAAATGAAAATTAAATGGCTCTGGTTTTAGAATATTACAATTTAAGTAGGAAGATACAATAAATAAAAAGAATTAGAATAGAATTATAAGTACAGATCTAAAGGACTCAGGTTGCAGAACTCGGGCGCCATTACCAGCTCAGAGGATTTCGGCCCTCCAGCTGGTCCCCACTCCACCCCTGAGATGCATCTATAGGGCTCACGTCGCAGACCCCGGGTGCCATTCCCAGCTCAGAGGAGTGTGGTCTGCCAGCCGGCCCCCACTCCATCCCGGAGCTGTGTTGTGACGACGACAAAGGCCCGAGAGGAGCCCGGAGCCATTTCCTGCATCCCTCCACACCGGAGCCGTGCTGAGAGACCAGGCAAGACAAAAAAAAAAAAAAAAAGGGAATCTAGTTTCTGTTCTGCCATCTACTCCTAGATCCCTCTATTCATCTCTTGTATCCACACCCTCTCCTATCTTCCTGTCAGAACCAATACCCAGAAGTAAAAGACTCTTAGGCTGCCCTATCTCTTCTCCTGTACTATTATAAGAAGATGTGCAAAGTCTCCAGCGGTCTTACAGCATACAGTTGGCACTGTTTTATATATGCCCTTTTATCCTCTGTTACCCGCTGGCATATACAAGGCTCTCAAGTCTAGGTGATCTTTATAAATCTGCTAAGCCTATTTCATTCTCCTTCTGTCTCCCTACCTCCCTGATTCCCCAGTGACCTTTTATTCCCAAAGGGTTCTGGGGGTACATTTACGATGTCCATGTTGTATACACATTGCTGATTAATTCTAATTTTGGCATATGGACATAGAGGTAACTCATGAGCTCAAAGTCTTCAGAAGAGAAATTAACAAAGCTTTCCATTTTATTTACTGTATTTAATACTGATATTGGCACTGACTGTATTATGGTAACAAACATGATATGATTGTTCTGTTCAAATGCCTCCCATGATGTGTCAGAACTGAGAACTTTCAAGGGTCATTACAGATTCAAGGAGGACAACCCGGGAAGGTGCCACTTTCAAAGGGCCCCAGATAATAGAAAGAAAGAGACCTGCAACAAACACTGCCATGTCATCAGACAAGGAATTAAACAAATAGCATTAGTAACAACAAAAGAGTAGAAATGAGAAAATATACAAAGAAAACGGACACAAAGATCACCACCACATGGAAATTCAGAGAAAAGGGAAATAGAGCAAACTGAAAGTCAAGCACCAGGACTCTGAGACAGTAACTAATGCAGATCTAGTAAAATGGAAATCAGAACTCATCTCTGAGATCAAAACAGAGATACTGTCCACAGTGAAAGACATCATTAAAGAAGAGATCAGTGAGATGATAGAATCCAAGATAGCAGAAGCAATGGAACCTTTTAAACAGCTTCAAGCAGAGCTCCAGGGAATGATGAAGGAGAATGAAAGCTTGCAAGGTAGGATGAATGAAGCAAAGAACTGAATCTCAGACCTAGAGGACAGAATAGCAACCAATGAGCAGGAAAGGTCAAGGGACCATGAGAAATCAATCCAGCAGCTTCTATATGACTTAAAGAAAAATAACATAAGACTGATTGGAGTCACTGAGGAAGCAGGAGACAATGAAAAAGACATAAAAAAACCTGTTGTCAGAGATAATGGCAGAAAACTTCACAGGAAAAGAAATGGACATGCAGATAAAAGAGGCCTATAGAAAAGAAAAAAAAGAGGCCTATAGGACTCCAAAACACCGTGACATAAAAATATCTACACCTAGACATATAATTATTGAGGTTCCAGATACACAACACAAGAATGAAATACTGAAAGCAGTGAGAGAAAGGAAGAAAATCACCTATGAAGGGAAGCCCATTAGGATTACAGCAGACTTTTCAACACAAACATTCAATGCAAGGAGAGCATGGAGGGAAGTATTTCAAGCATTGCAAGAAAACAACCTCCAGCCTAGACTGTTGTATCCTGCAAAACTACCTTTCAGAATAGATGGGGAAATGAGATTTCCATGATAAAGAACACCTGAAAAACTTCGCAAATATGAAACTGCACTCGAAAACATCCTAAAGAACATCTTGGAAAAAAAAACACAGAAAATTTCATGCCCACGAGACCCAGGAGAGTGAACTCACTGGGGCAAATAAGAAACTAAATAGAAAACGGGAAAAGCAAGGAAGAAAGGAACTAAGAACAGGGAAACATGGCAGCTCTGAATATGTCCATATCAGTCATAACCATTAATGTCAATGGACTCAACGGGCCAATTAAAAGACACAGACTACCAGATTGGATCAAGAAGCAATATCCTACAATCTGCTGCATAAAGAAAACACACCTAATTCAGAAGGAAACCATAGACTGAAAATAAAGGGTTGGAAAACAATCCTCCATGCCACAGGAAATGGCAAAAAAGCAGGAGTGTCTATCTTGTTTGCAGATAAAATAGATTTCAAACCCAAACTGATTAAAAGAGATAAAGAAGGTCATTATATTCTCGTACAGGGAATGATCCAAGAGAAAGAAATAACAATCATAAATATTTATGCACCAAACTCAAATGCACCCAACTACATAAAACAAACATTAGTGGACATGAAAAGCCAGTAAACCACAAATACAATAGTACAGGACTTCAATACTCCACTATCACAAACTGACAAGTCAACTGGACAAAGAATCAATAAGGAAATACTTGAGCTAAATCAAACTTTTGAGCAAATGGACTTAACAGATGCCTACAGAATATTTCACCCTACAAAGCCAGAGTATACCTTCTTCTCAGCTGCTCATGGATCATTCTCCAAAATAGATCACATTCTAGTTCATAGAACAGGTTTAAGTACAGGAATCAAAATTATCCCCTGCATACTATTAGATCATGCTGCCCTGAAACTGGAGCTGAATAGCAAAAGAAATTCCAAGATCCTCACAAACACATGGAAATTGAACAACACTCTGTTGACCAACCAGTGGGCCACAAAAGAAATTAAACAGCTTCTACAACTAATTGACAACCCCAGTACAACATACAGGAACTTATGGGACACAATGAAAGCAGTTCTATGAGGGAAATGCACAGCAATGAATGCCTACACTCAGAAAATAGAGCAAACTGAAATAAACAAACTAATGATTAACCTCAGAGAATTAGAAAAAGAGGAACAACACAAACCCAGAGCTCATACTAGGGAGGAAATGATTAGGAACAGAACAGAAATTAATGCAGTGGAGACAAAGAGAACAATACAAAGAATCAATGAATCAAAGAGTTGGTTCTTTGTAAGGATAAATAAAATTGACAGACCCTTAGCCAACCTTATCAAACAAATGAAGGAAAAGGCTCAAATCCATGCTATAAGGAGTGAAAATGGGGAAATCAGCACAGAACCAGAGGAAGTCCAAAGGATTATAAACACATACTTTGCAAATTTGTACTCCAAAAAGATGGAAAATCTAGAAGAAATGGATAGATTCCTAGACACATATGAACTTCCAAAGCTGAACAAAGAGGACATAATAATGTTAAACAACCTGATATCAATCTGTGAAATTGAAAATATAATTAAAAAACCTACCAACAAAGAAAAGCCCTGGTCCTGATGTCTTCACTGCTGACTTCTATAAAACTTTTAAAAAAGAGTTAATGCCTTGTACTCCTCAATCTTTTTAATGAAATCGAAAGGGAAACAGTATTCCCCAAATCATTCCTTTAAGCAACCATCACCTTCATTCCAAAGGCAGAGAAAGATCCCACCAAAAAGGAAAACTACAGGCCAATCTCTCTAATGAACATTGATGTAAAAATCCTCAATAAAATACTGGCAAACAAAATACAGAGAGTTATGAAGAAAAATCATACAGGGCCGGAGGGTTAGCTCAGTGGTTCCGGCACCTGCCTTGCAAGCTCAAGGTCCTGAGTTCAGTCCCCGGTAACCACATATAATGCTGGGCGTGGAGACTCACGCCCACCAACAATCAACACCGCATACCACAATGCCAGACGTGGTGGCTTACGCCTGTAATCCCAGCACTCAGGAGGCAGAGGCAGGAGGATTGCTGAGTTCATGGCGGCTTGCCTGGGCACCATAGTGAGCTCAGGGCCAGCCTGAACTACAAAGCGGGACCCTGTCTCAAAAAAAAAAAAATCATACACCCAATCAAGTTGGATTTATCCCAGGGATGCAAGGCTGGTTCAACATATGTAAATCCATCAATGTAATACATTATATTAACAGACTTAAGGACAAAAACCATATGATCATCTCAATAGATGCAGAAAAAGCATTTGACAAAATCCAACACCCATTCATTATCAAAACCCTATAGAGAATCAGAATAGATGGACTTTTTCTCAATGTGATACAAGCTATTTATGAGAAACCAACAGCCAGCATCATATTTAATGGGCAAAAACTGGAACTTTTTACACTAAGATCAGTAATGAGACAAGGATGCCCACTGTCACCACTCTTATTCAATATAGTACTGGAAACATTAGCCATAGCAATCAGGCAAGACAAAGATATAAAAGGAATAAAGATAGGAAAGGAAGAAGTTAAACTGGCATTATTTGCCAATGATATGATACTCTACCTAGAGGATCCTAAAAACTCAACCAAAAGACTGCTAGACTTAATTACCAAATTTAGTAGAGTTGTTGGCTATAAGGTCAACACTCAAAAAATCAACAGCCTTTGTCTACACAAACAACAGACTCACTGAAAGAGAAATTGCAGAGTCAATACCTTTCACAATAGCACCCAGAAAAATGAAGTGTCTAGGAATCAATCTAACAAAGGACCTGAAAGACCTCTACTCTGAAAACTATAGGACTCTGAAAACTGAGATAGAAAAGGATATCAGAAAATGGAAAGACATCCCTTGTTCCTGGGTAAGGAGAACCAACATCATCAAAATGGCTATACTTCCACAACTACTATACAGATTCAATGCAATTCCAATTGAAATCCCATCACTATCCTTCATGGAGCTAGAGAAAATAATCCAAAAATTCATCTGGAACCACAAGAGACCTACAATAGCAAAAACAATTCTAAGCAACCATGGCATGGCTGGGGGTATTACAATCCCCAACTTAAAACTCTACTATAAAGCCACTGTGATAAAAACTGTATGGTACTGGCAAAGTAACAGACCTAAGGACCAGTGGAATAGATTAGAAGATCCAGGCACAACCCCAGACACACTAAGCCACCTTATCTTTGACAAAGGAGCCAAACATCTCCAATGGAGGAAAGACAGCCTCTTTAACAAATGGTGCTGGAAAAACTGGACTTTAACCTGCCAAAAACTAAAGCTAAATCTATCTCTTTCACCATGCACAAAACTAAAGTCACAATGGATTCGTGACTTAAACATTAAAACAGAAACAATAAACCTGCTAGAAAACAGGTTAGGTAAAACTCTTGGAGACACTGGCTTAGGCAGAGACTTCATGAATAAAACCTCTATAGCACAAGAACTAGCAGAAAGAATCAACAAATGGGATCTCATCCTACTAAAAAGCTTCTGCACAACAACAGAAATCACTGGCACCACTAAAAGACAACCAACAACATGGGAAAAAGTCTTTACTAGCTGTTTGTCAAAGGGCTCTTATCTACAATATATGAGGAACTTACACAAATCAGTCTCCCCAAGTTTAAAGACCCAACTCAAAAATGGGCATCTGAAATGAACCAGACACTCTCAGAGGTAGAAGTCAAAGCAGCCAAGAAGCATATGAAGAAATGTTCAACATCACTGGTCATTCAAGAGATGCAGATGAAAACAACACTGAGATTCCATCTCACTCCACAAAGAATAGCTGCTATTACAAAATCAACCAACAATAAGTGCTGGTGAGGCTGTGGGGAGAAAGGAACCCTTCTCCATTGTTGGTGGGATTGTAGACTTGTGCAACCATTGTGGAGATTCCTCAGAAAACTAGGACTAGAGGTCCCATTCGACCCTGCTGTCCCCCTGTTAGGAATATATCCAAAGGAATTTAAAAAATCACATTGGAAAGAAAGATGTCCACCTCTCTTCATAGCAGCTCAGTTCATGATAGACCAATCTTGGAAACAACCAAAATGCTCATCAACTGGAGACTGGATAAAGATGTGTTTTTAAAAATTGGAGTATCGCTCTGCCATAAAGAATGTCAAGATTGATTCATTTATGTGCAAATGGATACACCTGGAGGACACACTAGTAAGTGAAATAAATAGAACACATATATGCACATACCGGATCTTTTCTTTGGTATAAGTACCTGTAGAGGTAAAGGAGCTCTAGAATGTATGATAGTTTCTGTAATATCCAAAAGGAATTTTGTATGGGAACGTAATGAGGGGAAGGAGTAAATGTTATCTGGAAAAAAAGAGTATGTATATAGGGGGTGGGGAGGGGGTGGGTGGGCAGGGATGTGGGTAAAAATGAGAATTGACCTGTGTAACATAGTGGTACAAATTCCCCCAATGTTTTGTGAGATTGTGAGCTGTGTATATAATGTACCAATAAAGTTTACCAAATAATGAAGAAAAAAGAATTATAAGTACAATAAAGAGGAAAAATACTTCAGGGGTTCAGGGAAATAGGAGATTAATTCCTACTAAGGATCTTGGGAAAACTTCAGAGATATACTAGATGCTGTTTGAGTGGGAGAGGGTACATATATGGGAGGATACATTGTGTATGTACACAGAGGGAAACGTATAAATTGAAGTACAATAGGTAAGAAATTTCTAGATGTGTACAGAAAGATTCTCTGATGCAGTTTTACCAGAGTTCAAAAACTATGAAAGAGTACTTCCATGTTTTAATAAGGTAGTATAAACAGAGGTCGAAAGCAATGTTCAGGGGACCGGACTGTTTGCCCAAAATTATGTTCTCTGTCACATCCTAGCTGTATAATCTAGCACAAGCAAATAAACTGCTGCCTTCTTCTACCTGAAAATGTTTATACAAGCACATATTTTTTATGTCTGACACAAAAAATGAATTCCTGAGTGAATGACTCACGATGAGCACTCAGTGAATATTGCTAGTTAATATAACCCTGGTACAAAGAGTATCTTATGAAGATACCGGGTTCATGAAGGCCCTGGGTTCGGTCCCACTATGGTGTTAAAGATTTGGGGTGAAGGTAATGAAATAGACATATAACCAAAGGTTTTAAGAATGAGTTCTTTATTTTTTTAATGCATATAGTTATTTTCAATAGTCCTCTTTCTCTTCTTTACCTCTTTCTCTGTCTTCCCCTTTTCCTTTCTAATTCATCCTCTTTTTTCTACACTTAGTCTTCTATCTTTGGCTTTGTTTTCAATTTTTTTTAAACTCCTGAACAAACTAAATCACAATCTTTCCTCTTTTTTTTTTTTTTTTCACTTTATATACCCTTACAAAGTATAACTGCATTTTCTGGCCAAAAATTCTATTACAGAGTACATCAAACTGAACAAATATCTAGAAACACATTATTGTTATTTTCTTCATTTATTGATTTCTTTCTCTCCAGTGAATGGCTGTTTTTTTTTCAAGTTATAAAAAATAAATTTAGGGGCCAGAGATTTAGCTCAGTGGTTCCACCGCCTGCCTAGCAAGGGCAAGGTCTCTGGTTCAATCCTGGTTATGATATTGGGTGTGATGATATTGGGTGATATTGGATATGATATTGGGTGTGGTGACTCACACCCACCAGCAACCAATGCCATACCCCACAATGCTGGGCATGGTGGCTCATGCTTGTAATCCCAGCATTTGGGAGGCAGAGGCAGGATGATTGCTTGCCTGGGCTACATAGTGAACTCAGGGCCAGCCTGAACAACAAAGTGAGACCCTGTCTGAAAAAAAAGAAAAGAAACTTAGCCAATTACAGACTTTTAAAATGTAGATTATACTCATAAATTATGTCATAGTAATTAATTTAGTTTCATTTGTTGCTCATATATAACTCATTTTTTCACAATATGAAATTTGACAACATATTTCTAGCTTCCAGTAAATAACTGTGTGTTATCTTGTATTTTTTTAGTTGTTTTGTTTTGTTTTTTAGTTTTTTGAGCCAGGTTCTCTGCCTCCTGAGTGCTGGGATTACAGGCATGGGCTTCCATGCCCGGCATTGTGTTTTGGGATACCAGGTATAGCACTCTGGACCTTGCACTTGTGAGTCAGGGTCTGGAACCACTGAGCCAAATCCTCAACCTGCTATCTTGTATTTTTAAAGCACAAAATTACTTTCAGTATTTTAAGAAAGTTTTCAATCAGTAATTCAATAATTCTATAAGATAGGGGTAATATTTGGTCTTGAAATTACAGAACCATAAGCTCTGAAAATGTTCTCCTGGGGCAGTAACACCACAAGTCTAACAATGTAGGAAACTGAGTTTATCAGATTTTCTTTCAAACTGGAAATTCAATTTTCTTTATATTGCTAGAAATGTTTCTATTCATCAAAGACTCATTTCTGACATCAGTTTTAACTGTGACCTTGACCAAGTCAGATGATTTCTCTGTGCTGTGATCTGATTCCTTCCCCTCAAAGGAAACTATTGGTAATGTGGTGGCACAGGTGGCTAGGGACAGTAGGCTGTGAAGGATGCTCTCTCATGAATTAAGTGGCTTCACAGAATGTTCATTCACTTGCCTGACTTTTGAGACCCCAAACCTGCTAAAGCCTTGACCTCTGACTTCCCAGCTTACCTATGAGAAAATCAATTTTTGTATTTTATAAATTAATGTCTCCAGTATTTATTTTATAGCAACACAAACTCACGAATTATATAAATGTGAAGATTTTCAATTAAAAATAGGAGTTTAACATACCTCATAAGTGATAGTAGAATATTGTAAAGTGTAAATCCATATAACAGGAAGTAGAAGAGGAAACTACAGTAGATAAGTGATGTAAAACAAATATTAGAGGGGATGAAGAAGAGAGATGACTATACCCTCTGCAGGGAAACAAACTGTGGCTTTACTGGCTGCACAGGAAAGACACAAGCCAAGGGCAAGCAGTATGCTGACTACTGGATGACCCCCCAGACATCCAGATCCTAAACCCTGGAACAGTATGCACCTGTGTTACATTACACATAGGATTTTGCACCTATGATTAAGAGCATTTTGGCATGGGAATATTATCCAGGAGGGCCAATATAAGCTGAATGGAGAGGTATGTGAGTTACAGAACAAGAAGTAATGTGGGAAGGGAGGTGGGAGTGAAATGGGCCCTACGTCAAAGAATGTAGGTGGAGTCAAGAAGCCAAAAATGAAAAGGATGCCTGCTCCCTTGGAGCAGCTCAATTAAGATTCTTGGACTTCTGACTTTCAGAACAATATAAGAAACCTTGCTTTAAGCCACAATGTTTGCAGTGATTTGTTGCAGGGGTAATAGAAAAACTGGTAAATTAATTCACAATACAGAACTTGGATAGACTCAGAAACTGGAAGCTGCAGAAACCTCTGAAGCTGGGGTGAGGAAATGAGAAGAAAAATGGATCAATAAAAAGTATTCTTGAGGGTGGACTGAGGGCACCAGTGGTCTTAGCCCACCTCGTGTATGCAAGTGGCAACTTTACTGCCATACCACAGCAGCAGGGCACTTCCTGTTCTAGAAAAACTGCACCAAGGATCGCCGGTTTGGGGATACTCAGCTTTGGGACTGCAGGGCGCAGCCTTTCACCCAGGCCTTATTAACCTGTACTCACACACCCATAGTCCACGCAGAAGCATAGTGGCATGAGGATTAGAGTGTTTTCTGGCCAGCTAGGATTGTGGCAGGGAGATTCCTTCAAAGTAATTCAAGAGAAAAAAAGAAATGATAATGCAAGGCTCCAAAAAAACTGGCATACATACAATTTTCTTTTAATTAATAACTGCAAATGAAGTGCAAATAATATGCTATAAAAATAAGATCTCTTGAAAATCAAATATATATTCAGAAATGAAAATTCCTACCAACTAGTTGGATGATGAAGTTTAAATACTTTCTGAAACAGAAGAATAAGATACAAAGATGAAGATGTCAGAAAAATGTTAAAAAAATCAAGGTACTCACTGTATTTCTCACACTGGGCATAAGTACCTGCACGCTATGTCTAATATAGCTAATGGTAGTAATTTGTATGTTAATAGCCTGCACTCTTGGGGTCAGGGATTTAGCTCTGTGGTTGTCATATCGGTCTCAAAAGCACAAGGTCATGAGTTCAATTCCTAATACCAAAAACAAAACAAACAAAAAATATCTTCCAAAAAAATTTTCTTCCACCTTAGGAAAGGAATGCTTTCAATTTTTTTCTGTGATTTCAGTACCACTCTGATACTAAAACCAGATAAAGATTCAACAATAAGGTCTGGAAATTTAGCTCAGTGGTTCCACTGCCTGCCTAGCAAGTGCAAGGTTCCTGGTTTGATCCCCAGTAACCACATACAACAAAACAGGGTCTGATGACTCATGCCCATCAGGAATCAGTACCACATACCACAGTTCTGGGCATGGTGGCTCATGCCTGTAATCCCAGCACTTGGGAGGCAGAGGCAGGAGGACTGCTGAGTTAGAGGCTTGCCTGGGCTACATAGTGAGTTCAGGGCCAGCCTGAACTCCAAAGCGAGACCCTGTCTCCATAAATAGATGATAGATGATAGATAGATAGATAGATAGATAGATAGATAGATAGATAGATAGAAGCTATAAATCAGTATGTTTGATAAACACACATGCAAAAATTCTTGATACAAGTTTTGCAAGTAGAATCCAACAACAGATTGCAAATGTCATGTACCATAATGCAGGTGGTTTTATTCCAGGGATGTAAATAAATAAACATAATGCATCACATAAATAGAATCAACAATAAAAACCCATATTATTGGGTCAACACAATCAGAAAAAGCTTTTAGGAAAATTCAACATCGCTTCATGATGAAAAGCTCTGAAACTATAGAAGAGTTTTAGCTCATCATAATCAAAGCTGTGTGCAACAAACCTACAGCCAACATCACGATGAATGGGAGAAAATGAAAGCATATCCTTTAAAATTATAAAAAGACTAGTGGGTATACTGTCACTCATATTTGGTGCAGCATTTGAAATTTTAGCCAGAGTAATAAGGCAAGAGAAAAAAAAATAAGAGAAATACAAACAAGAAAATAAAAACTCAAATTATCCTTGTTTGCAGATGATACGATGTTTTACTTATAAGACCCTAAAAACTTGAGCAGAAGAATCAGATCTGAGAAATTCAGCAAAGTAGCAGAGTACAAAGTCAACAAACATCAATAGATTTTAAACAGCAATAACGAACTCACCCAGATAATTTCATTATCAACAGTTTCAAAAAATCCATCTGGGAATCAACGCACTCAAAGAGATGAGCGACTTCACACCAAAAACTGACAGAGCACTGAAGAAAGAAATTGAAGAAGAGAGGAGAACCAAAATAACAGCCTGGCAATCAGAAGCACATTTCAGCTTCTCTGGAACCACAGAGACCTGGGAAATAACAACTTGAAAACAAATTAGTTTTCCTGGAATTGGAAATGACAATAAAATTATGAGCTACAGAAAAGTTAGAGAAACAAAGCATAATTCAGAAGAAAAGAACAAAGCAGTCTGGCTACCAGGAAGGTGAGCATGTCCCTGGTGACTCAGGGTAAAACTCCAGAGTCTGGAGCTCCTAGGAGAAATAACAGACCAGGCCAGCAGGACTAACCCCCACTAACTCTCATGGTTATTATAAACTATGAAAACAGGTTTTACCCTGAATGTGACACACAACAGGCACACAACAGGCAATAATTGGAGAAGGAATCCAATGCAGCACTTGCCATATCGTTAAAAGGTATTTAATCAGGTGTCATTTTGGGAAGGGATTGATTTAAATCTGAGCTCAGAACAACTAGTGACTAAGTGACAGGCATTCATATGAGACAGTCACAGAGAGGGTACAGTCTAGATATAGACTTCTCTCCTCCAAGAAGTTTAGATTTAGGCCAGTACGGACATAGGGCCTCACCATCTGTGATGGTTTATTGATTGTGTCACTTGAGTAAGTAATTTCCACCTAAATTGGCTCAGCACAGTTCTAAGTGTAGAAGAACTACCATACAAAGGGTTATCATCAGAATGGTATAAAAGGAATATGAAGAAGGAAGGCTGTAGTCATTTGCCCTGTTCCAGAAGGTATAATTGGGCTAGATATCCTTAGGCCTTCACAGAAACCTCCTATGATTCCTTAACCTGAAGTATGAAGGCTATTACAGTGGGAAAGGCCAAATGAAAGCCATTAGAGTTGCTTTTGTCTGACAAATTAGTAAAACAGAAACAGTATTATATCATAGAGAGAATGCAAAGATTAACACCAGTGTCAAGGACTTCAGGGATACAGGTGTAGTAAGCCCCATCACATTTCCATTTAATTCTCTCACTTGGCCAGTACAGAGATGGAGTCTTAGAGAATGACAATAGATTAGCATAAACTGAATCAAATATTGACTCCAATTACAGCTGCTGTACCAGATGTGGTTTTCTTGCCTGAGCAGATCAACACATCTCCTGGAAATTTGTATGCAGCTATTAATCTGGAAAACACCTTCTTCTCCATATCTCTCCATAAAAAAAAATGCTTTCAGCAGGCAAGGCAAGGAATACACCTTCATTGTCCTATCTCAGGGTTATAACTCT
Source organism: Thryonomys swinderianus (assembly GCA_004025085.1). Taxonomy (NCBI): domain Eukaryota; kingdom Metazoa; phylum Chordata; class Mammalia; order Rodentia; family Thryonomyidae; genus Thryonomys; species Thryonomys swinderianus. Next base: position 19,845 of record PVIC010005732.1, read on the forward strand.
CCAACTTAGTGCATAGGACCCTTGATCTCCTTTCTCTCCCACAAGGTGTTACACTGGTCCATTATGTTAACATGTAATGACAATTTGGCCAAGGGACCAGGTACCAGCCACTGGGTTTTTTAATAAAACATTTGAGACCCAAGGGATGGGAGATAAATCTAACTGAAATTTAAGGTTCTTCTATTTCAGTAAAATTTTTAGGAGTCCACTGATGTGGGACATGTAGAGTATACAGTCTAAAGTAAATGATGTCATTATATCTGGCTCCTTTAAAACCAAAAAAGAGGCACAATGCCTAGTAAGTCTATTTGGATTTCAAAGGTAACATATTCCTCACTAAGGTGTCTTACTCCGGTTCATTGACCACATGACTCAGAAAGCTGCAATGTGAGTGGCCCCAGAACACAAAAACATTCTTCACACAGGCAGGCTGCTCTGCCACTGAGGCTATGGGATTCAGCAAATCCAATGGCACTTGACACATGAGTGGCAGGTAGAGATGCTGTTTGGAGTTTCTGGTGGGACCCATAAGTTAACTGCAAGGGATACCTTTAGGATTTTGGAGCAAGGTTCTGCCTTCATTTGCAGACAGGTCTTGCTCTGTTATTGGGCCTGTAGGGAAACTGAGAGCTTGACCACAGGATGCTAGATTACTATATGATCTGACTTACCTATCATGAGCTATTGCTTGATCCACTGAGTCATAAGATTGAATATGCACAGCAACAGTCAACCATTAAATGGAAATGACATAATGATGAAGCCAGGGCAGATTCAGCAGGAATAAATAAGTTACATAAAGAAGTTGCCCAGATGCCCATGACTCCTGCTATACTACATCTTGTTTCCCAGCATGCGCCTGTGGCCTCATGGGATGTGCTATACAGTCAACTGTCAGAGAAAGCTAGGGCCTGGTTTACAGATGGTACTGTATATCACATCCAAACCACCTTAAAATGCGCAGCTGCAGCATTACAGCCCCTTTCCAGCACATCTCTGAAGGACAGTGATGCAGGGAAATCTTCACATTAGGCAGAACCTCAGGAGATGAATTGGGTAGTAAATTTTACCTGGAAGAAGAAATAGCCTGAAGTGTGACTGCATACTGATTTATAAGCTGTAGCCAATGGTCTAGCTAGATGGTGAAGAATTTGGAAGGAACATGACTAAAAAATTGGTGACAAAGATATTTGTGGGAGAAGTATGTGGATGGACCTCTCCATATGGGCAGAGATGTAAAAATACTTATTTCTCATATAAATGCTCACAAAAGGTGACGTGAGTGGAGGAAGACTTCAACAATCAAATGGAAAAGAAGACCTGTCTTACAGATCATGCCCCATAAGCAGCAGCAGAGACACACACCAAGTCCTTGATATAATACCTTTCCCCACAGTGATTTTCCTTAGACCTAGTGGCAGGTTAATTATATTGGACCACTTCCAGCATGGAGAGGTCTGTGATTGCTTGTTACTGGCATAGACCTTTTTCTGGATAGAGATCTGCCTTCCCTATACATAATGCTTCTGCCAAAATCACCATCCTTATACTCACAGAATATTGCATCCATCACAGAACTCCATATAGCATTGCCTTTGACCGAAGGACATGTCTTCTGGGGAAAGAAGTGAGGTAATGGGCTCATGGTCAAGGAGTTCACTAGTCTTACCACATTCCTCACCATCCAGCTGGATTGACAGAAAGATGGAATGGTCTTTTGAAGACAGTTATTGTGCCAGCTAGGGGGTAATAGTTTGCAGAGCTTAGTCAAGGTTTTCCAAAAGGCTGTATCTATTTTGAATCAGTGTCCACTGTATGGTACTGTGTCTCCTATAGTCAGGATTCACAGATGCAGGAATCAGGAACTGAAGAAGGTAATCCTAAAATTCACATGGAAACTCTAAAGACCTAGAATAGCAAAAGCAATGCTGAGCAAAAAGCACCATGATGGAAGAAATATAACAACATCTGATTTCAAAATGTAATGAGCATACAGCCACCAGAACAAATCAGCATGGCACTGACATAAAGACAAATACATACAAACATGTGCAATAGCATAGAGAACAAGGAAATAAATCTACACAGCAATGACCACTTAATTTTGTATGATGATGACTAAAATACACTTTGGAAAAAGGCCTCTTTCACAAAGGATTTGAGACAACTAGATATCCATATACAAAAAGTTAAAACTACACCCCTGCAGCTCATTCTGTATCATCCTGCATTTCCAAATGGATAGAGGACTTGAGCATAAGATCTGAAACTTTGAAACTCCTAGAAGGAATCACAAGGGAAATACACCAAGACATGAACACAGGTTACAACTTCCTGAATAGTTTCTAGTAGTTGACAAAATTGGGTTGCATCGAGTAAGAAGGCATTTCACAGCAACCGAAATAATTCAGAGTGAAGACATGGCCTCCAAAATGGAAGAAAATCTTTGCAGCTACTTCTGCCCAAGGATTAATAATTAGAATATATAAAGAAGGTAATACCATAAAACAAATAGTCTAATCAATAAATGGACAAATGAGCTAAACAGACACTTCTCAAAAGAACATGTGCAGATGGTAAATAAATAGATGAAATAAATGTTCAACATATTTAGCCATAAGGGAAGAACCCACTGAAACTACACTGAATTCATCTTATCCCAGTCAGTATGGTACAGGAATACAAAAAATAAGAAATGCTGGCAGAGAGCCTACGGAAAGGAACACTTTAGACTATTCTTAGGGATGTAAATTAGTATGAATACTATGGGAATCACCATGGAATTTCCTTTAAAAACTAAAAATAGAAAGTCCATATTACCCAGTCATACCACAACTCAGTACACACTTGAAGGAATTAAAGTTAGCATTCAGTAGGGATACTTTCATATCCAATTCTACCTTCATATATTTCACAATAACTAAGTCGTGGAATCAGCTTACATGTCCATCAATGGGTAAAGAGAGAGAAAAAAATATGGTGTACTATACTGCATGAGGTTTTATTCATCCACGAAGAAAAATTCCTGGCATGCACAGAAAATGGATAAGAATGGTCATTATCACACTGAGTAACATAAACCAGACATAAGTACCACATGTTTTCTGTCATAAGTGAATTTTAGGGAAAAAAGAAAGAGGACACAAAAGTAAAGGGAGGCCACAGAAAAGAGATTGGAGGAAAGATGGCAAAGGTAAACAAGGGTAAGAGGAGTTGTACAGGGTCAAATATGTTATGCGGGTAAGAAAATATTACAATATAACTCAATAGTCAATAATTAATATGTACTAGTAAGATTCATTTTAAAAGATTTTCACCTTTAAGCATTATTGCATGGTCCACAAATAAACTCCATATGTATTGCTCCTATTGTTTACCACGTTCTCATGTCCTTCAAGCTTCCTCAAAAACTATTTAGGAATGATTTTTTTAATCTTATCCTTTCAATTAAATTCATTTTGAGCAGTTAGTTACCAATTAACATTTTCTTCCTAATTTCTATTATAAATGAAAGGAGAGGTGAGTCAGAAAATGACAAAACCATAGTATCATAGCTTTAATAAACTGCTTACAAGGGATCAGGGATTTAGCTCAAGTGGTACTGCACCTACCTTGGAAGCACAAGGGCCTAAGTTTGGTTCCCAGTACCACCAAAAAAACAAAAAAACAAAAAACAAAACAAAAAAAAACCCTGCTTACAAATAGTTCTGTTCAAATGTTTTATTCATTCTATACTTATGTAAACAACATATTTGTAAACCTTTTGGCCTATTTTTGAATATTACCTGAACTCTCATAAGTTGCTTTCCACTCTGGAGGGATGGAGTGAGAATAAAATGAAAAGAAAAAAATGGAGAAATCAGAGAACCTTATTATTCTACATGAAGAATACTATTTTCAACCCTTTGTCTCAGTTGTGGCTTCATTTTTGCTCATTAAACCGTTTCAATGTCCCTATATATTTTTATAAAAAAATCACTGTTGCCAGACATGTGGGTCCCATCTGTAATCTCAGCACTCAAAGGCAAAGGCAAGAGCATCGCTGCAAATTTGAGAGCAGCCTGGGCGGAGCTCAGGGCCAGCCTGAATTACAAAGTGAGACTATCTCAAAAAAAAAAAACACCATTAGTTAAGTTTAATTGAGTACTTAACTACTTGAAAGCTAGTAAAGTAACATCAATAATAATATTTTTAAATGTAATTTTAATAAAATATTGTAAGTATTCATAAAAAGAGCGGTTGGGCTCCCAGTTGTGTTCATCTTAAGGATATATGTTTCCACTCATATTTAGCATCACCAATATTTTTTTTTTTTTGAGACAGGGTCTCGCTTTGTAGTTCAGGCTGGCCCTCAGCTCACTGTGCAGCCCAGGAACTCAGCAATCCTCCTTCCTCTGGCTCCCGAGTGCTGGAATTACAGGCCTGAGCCACCACACCCGGCATTGTGGTATGTGGTATTGATGGCTGGTGGGCATGAGTCCAGCATTGGACCACGCCCAGCATTGTATGTGGTTACCAGGATCAAACTCAGGGCCTTGCGCTTGCGAGGCAGGTGCTGGAACCACTGAGCTAAATCTCTGGCCCAAGCATCACCAATATTTTTATTGCCTTCACCTTCTGTATTTTTCAACTACCATGCAGGTCAGTAACTACCTAGTCTCCTTTGCAGAAATGGACAAAATATCACAGAAGATACCAGACTGGAGCCAAAACGATTTTAGAATCATGGATGGATTTTTATCCTACACTTACTATGACCATGATTAACCAAAAATTAACCCTCTCAACACATGTAATGAGGTTCCAACTGAATGAAACATAATATTTAAAATGGCTACACCTTTTTGACCTTCAAGGCAAAATCCCCAAAAAGCTGAATTGTGCACCAGTTGAGAAACTTAATCTGCATCCAAGCATGGATGAAAGAAATACAGTAAAATAAAAGTATAACAAATGTTTTATATAAGCACACTACACAGGAGTGGAGAAGGATGTGTGACACCTCAGAGCTCACAGAGCTCTGCACGCCCCAACATGCCCCTCGCCCTCAAAGGTGGATCACGGCTGAGCTGACCTTGGTCAATGCCACCGTCTAGTGGTTTCCACACGACTTCCCCAAATCCTCCTCCTCAGGAGACCACATACATGTAGTAAGTGATTCTTGCCCTGCAGCTCTCTATCTTACCTCAAGAAATTTCTATCTTTGGAGCCAAGAAAATGCTTGGAATTCAAAATAATTGCTACTGATTTATGTTTTGTTTTTATTTTTTGAAAACAAATTAAAACATTTCAAGCACATAAACATATAATATACGCAAGTATTTAAAATTAAATGGGAAAATAGGATAATTTGTGTTATTTAAAAATGCTTAATTTAAAAATCACATATAAGTTCACCATCCTAAATAACCACTCAGAAGGAAGTTTCAGTGTGTGTGTGTGTGTGTGTGTGTGTGTGTGTGTGTGTAATTTTATCTCATCTAACATGAAACTACAGTGAAAGATTTTTTAATAAATAAATATATAAAGATGAGAAATACTGAATAAAAAAATAGCCATGATAGCGGATCGTGAAAGGAAACTGATTTCAGACTTTAGGAAAGGAGATCTGAAGCTAGTGATGACAAAGGCATACAATATATATATATATATATATATATATGTGTGTGTGTGTGTGTGTGTGTATGCAAATATACACACATACTATATACACATATATACATATATATGTGTGTATAGACATATGTATATATGCATGCATATGTATTTGTATATATGCATATAAGTGTATATATACATATATACACACATACATATATATGTAATGATTTGCTCCGTAAGCTTCAGCTACCTGGAGATGCATGAGAAACAGGAAACAGAAAGGCTGAAATAAGGAAAATGTGACCACAGCTATGTGATAGCAACTCAACCCTTTCTGCCAAAGCATGCTGAATGATTTCTTTCTTTTCCCAGTACCAGCAGTCACCTACACTTCTGTTTTCAGGAGGATGAAACAGAGTTTTTGGTCCAGGTGCTAAACCACTCATGACTGAAGAATTGAGTCCCATGCATAGAAGGGAATTGAGGTAAAAGTAAATTATTTTCCACATAGAGTTCCACCCATGTCAGATTGCCTGTTTAGCACCCTTGCTGAAGAAATCACTGGTAGTTGTATTCCACCAAAACGAGAAAGTAAACTAAAAAGAAGAATGTAAAAAGCACAAGATAATGAAACTAACTAAGGAGAAGAAAGAGAAGCTCCAAGATGAAAGAAAGAAGGGTCCAAACTGTATTCCAAGCATGGAAGGAAATGGTTTTAGATCAGAACATTTGAAAGTATGGCCAAAAATGGCACATGCCTCTGTATCATGAGCCATTCAAAATTTCAGAGGAAACAGGTAGACACAGATAAAGTCAATAGGACCATCATTTTATTATGTTAACTCCAACAGTGATGGTACATGGTAGCAATTGAAAGATCAAAATATAAGAAACGTGCTTTTCACAAGATTTACAATAGAACCTGAAACTGTTGTTTCATTGAGCATCTTCAATAGTCTTTTCTGCTCCTTGAATGAATCAAAGTCAATTAAATCCAAAACCATCTAGACAATTCACTTTACACAACTGTATGCATATATCAATACATACAAGTACACATATTTGTATATTCTGGAAATAGGAACAGAAATCTACAGCATTCACTGTTTCAAGAGAAGACAACGGGGCTTAGTGGAGTAAAAGGGCTCAAGGAAGACTCACTTTTCATTGATTATCTTTTTCTCTTGATTTCCATATCACAGGCGCATATATTCAATGAATTAACTCCTCCCCTCCGGGCAATAATAATAGTAGTAGCAGTAGGTGCATAACCTGGCATTTCCATCGCTTCCCCAACTCAGTTTTGTATAATCCACACACACATTGGTAACACTTTCCTTCATTCTGCTCACTGTTCAATTTTTCACACAATTATCTTTATAAGAAAAAAATCTTCCTTTTCATTTCATTTGCGAGGCAAAAAATTATCCTAATTATGGTTGATCAGAGCAGTGCTAATGATATTTCTATATCAAGGAAGGGTAAATCTCCATGTTTGGAAAAGAAATTAATCATAATAAAGAGTCATTGCCATCAGTTTCTAAAGACCTTGCCTCTGAGACTCAAATAATTCAGATTTTTAGAGTAAATTTTCATCTATCTCCTTTGTTTTCTCTTAATTAAGACTACTTTAAGTACCAGCCTTAAATTTAAAAAAAAAAAAACTATGCCTTACTATTTGTTTCTCATTTGGTTTAATTACTGTATTGCAATATCCCTGCTTCCCTGTTTCAATACAGGTTCTCTGATGGGGCTACATCATGTCTGGAATGGAGTTAGGATTGGTGCCTGCACAAGCTCACACTGCAATACTCAGGAGCTAGAGACCAATTAAGGAAAAGGAGGTAACTGAGGGTGGCGTGCCTAAAAACAATCTTTACAAAGAAATCAGGATTAGCAGGTGGCCATAGAGGCTTCAGCCTGAAGGAGAAGTTGTTGATAACAAGGGAGGTAGTTGATAAGGAAAAGACTCTACCATAATCAGCAAATGAATGGCTCTGTGGGCCAGTTGGAACAAACTCCCCAGAGTGTGGCAGAGGTTGAAAGTAGAGAAGCAGGGCTGCCTGTAAAAAATAGGAGCCCCCAGCACAATCAGATGAGCAATGATTGCAAAATAGAATTAGGTTACAAGGGGGTAAGTTAAGAGCCACTGTCCAGTCCTGATGACTCCAAGTCTGGTTCCAAGTCAAAATACCCCTGAAATATACTTATTGGACAATATAGGAAGATTAGTCTCTCTCTGCGATTTTAATGAACTCAGTATAAGAGCCTGAAGTGGATAGAGGTTATGCAGAGGGGTCAAGGAAGCCAAAAGATGTCAAAAGTCTGCAGATAGTTACCGTTTAAATCCCTCATCATACTCAAAAGTATATTTCTGCCTACCAAAGCCATTGTCAAAAACATAAAGTGTACAGTTACAGATTAAAGACAAAGCAGCATTCTACCACCATCTAAAATGAATTATACTTCAAGAGCTATTTGGACAATAGCGATGGGAGTTATTTGGAATTTGCAATAGCTGGAGTGCACCCCTGGCACTTAGACCATGGGGGTCCAGTGATTCATAAAGCCCAGCAATAAGACACAGACTCATGCCTGTGCCCAGAAAAGTTCCAGCTCTCCGAGTATCACAAGCATCTTTACTGACATATGCCATTGTTTTACTTCACCAAGAACTTATACATATAAATGTAGCACCGTGAAATTTCAAGCTTCCATTGGAGATCATAAAAGTTCTGTTCTATATATTTGCTTAAATATGATGAAAATCTCAGGTGAGATTTATAAAAATGTCTCTTATGATCTCATGTAATTATGATAAACATGTTAGAGTCACCTTGGAATCATGTGGAAGAACCCATAAAAATGATTGTTTGATAATTTTTTTCTTCTAAGTGGTAAGAAAAAAAAAACATATAGGTGAGAGACTCTGAGACATTTAGTGGAACAAAGTCATGCAAAAGAACAAAAATCAATTAAAGGGAACCTGCCATGGGTCTTGGGCTTGACAAATTACCTCTCAGCTTTGAAACAGGTAGCTGTTGCAGGTTGGCATTCAGTGCACCAAAGGAAATGTCTTCAAAATCACTCCCTCTGTCGTTGTCCTCAAAGGAGGCATGTTTATCAGAAAGGCACCTTCAGTTTTTCAAACAAGAGAAGAACATATGTTCTGTGACTCTGAGGGGGCACAAGTCCCAGGCACCAGGAGATTAGAACAAACTGCTCACCTACTGCACTTCATTAAATTCAGTGGAGGTTCTATCTGTGCAGCAGAATAACAATTCCCACACATTTGCAGTCAGCCGTAGACCTACTTACTGCAAAACGCATTCACACGTAAAGCCTCTCTACACTTTTGCCTTAATCTAAAGTACATCCTCAAGGCCACTCAAGTTGTGCCTAAGCATTACTTTTGCAAAAGCACTTTTATCAAGCATCTTTATAGCTCACTTCCTTTCATAAACACACACACACGCACGCACACACACGCAGAAGTACAAGGATCACTATCTCACAGGTTAATTTTTACTTGAGGTGAAATTAATTTCTGAGGGGGAAATGTGGTATGAATTTTATAAAATTTGGTAAACCACATTTTAAAAGAAGATTTTTTGTTTGTTTCACCATACATAGACTGAAAGAGCACAGGAGCCGCCATCTAAATCCCCTACCACTCAATACCACCCACTTCCCATAGGTCTTATCTACCTTCCTTCTTCCTACATCCCGTGGTTCTTAATTTCTCTAAAATATTTACCATATGCTATACCTTGTTACTTCTTTATTAAAAATTAGCACTTTTGTATCATCATCGCTCATATTTGTGTATATTTTTCATGACCACCTGTGCAGAGCACGAGATTTCTTGGTAGGATATGCTGTTAGCAACTTAAAACCTAAAAAGCAACTGCATGGAATTCATCTTACTAGGCTTTATATGTCAGTGATTATTTAACATGGGTTCCCTGGGTAGGAGGATGTGAAAGTGCCTCAAAAGTGTATGCCTGGATCCGAGTATCCCCCTGTGTTCCTGATTTTCTTCCTTTTAGCCTAAATTGTCCTGATAATGAGTTAAAGTAACAAAGTAAAGACACAAGCTGCAGAATGTTCATGTAATAGAAGAACACTTTTATCACCTTTCATATAAGCAAGAAATGGATGCAATCAATGACCACTCGGTTAGCACAAATAGGCTAGAAGGAAGAAAAGTATTTACACCAAAAAGGGATCAGTGGAGAAGATGGGTCAAAGGTGAGCAGGACAGGGAAATGAGTCTGCTTCCTGTTTTGCACAGTGGAGTTCTAATACATTCTGTTTGTCTTGCCATAATTATTCCTGAAGCCCCTTCCCTCTAGGAACCACCTGGTCTGAACAATAAATTCTAATCACCTACTATAGGGTGGTTTTGTCTTTAGATGTGGCTCCATGTTGCTGTGGTACATCAGCCTCCACCGAGCACTGAACTGGGATTATTTTAAGACCTTCTAACTCATTGCATTTTTTTACAAAAACACAGTTTTCTTACAAAAACCCAGTTACCATCCACTCTTTGTTATTTGTGTCTTCTCAGACCTGTGCTGAGGGCACATCTGGGCTTTTTTCCACTTGATTTTCAGCCTTTCAGCCTGTGCTAAATCTAAAAACACAATATCTGCTTACTCACAGTTTGAGTTACTTTTGATGATGAAGAGAATTAATTGCATGTTATATTATGTTCCAAAGAGTAAGTTCTTGACACTTGTCAGAGAAAAAAACAAAACAAAAAATAAAATAACACTAGAAATCTTAACAATCTGCCAAGTTCACTTTTTATAATTTTGTTACTGAAACTTACTAACCTCCTCTTCTAACACTAATAGCAGCTATCAGATTTTTTTTAGATTTATTTTTTTTATTTTTTAATCCTCATTGGTAAATTGTATATATACAACATGATCACACTCAATAATGAGAATTTGTACCAGTACATGACACAATTTAATTCTCATTCTTCCCAGTCCCCTACCAACTGCACAAACCCTGCCCCCTGTATATATAAGATTTGTTTCCCTTTTTTATTACCATCACATTTGTTTTACCCTTCGTTACTCATCCCTCCAATCCATTTCCTTTGAATATTTTCTACTTCACAATATCTATCATACAATTTAAAACTCATTTACATTTTGTTTCTCATTACAGGGAAATGATATGATATTTACACAGCTGTGACCTATTTATTTCACTTATGAGTATGTCCTGAAGGTATGTCTATTTGAGTGTAAATGACTCAAACTTATCATTCTTTAAGACAGAGTAATACTCCATTTTATAGAAGAACTACATCTTCTTTAGTCTCCAGTTGATTGGCATTTGGGTTGTTTACAAGATTTATCTATTACATACTGAGTTGCTATAAACACAGATGCACATATATCACTGTGGTATGATTATAATCACTTCTCGAGTTTGTAACAAGTCACTTGAGATGTGGTTGCTTGGTGAGAAGCAAGAATTGTCACCAGCTATTGAGTTTTCATTGACACATTCTCCTAAAAGCTCACAATAATAAAATAATGAGGGACACACACTTCGGGGCAGTAAGACTGTGTTGCCAATCACATTGTATAAAAAGCTCCAAATATCAAATATTTAGCTCTGTTAGTAAAAATCAGAAGGTAAAATTTGCTAACGGCAAAGGTCCACTGTACATTAGCAATACAGGTAAAATGTTTTTAAGTCCAGTTTGGTTTCTACCTGAAATAATCTGAACTAAAAATTTAAAAATATTCCTCCTCCCAATGACTCTGCTTTCTTTAATTGCCCAAAATCAAGCTCCTCACAAGTTTCAAGAGCAACTGTACAATGGAGAAAGAAGTCATTGAGAATTTGTGCCAGAGCTCTCAGTGTTGGTTTTGTTACATACATAAGGATCCTATGGATCTGTTACATACTACTAACTTCAGTACTCTACACTCTCAACTGCTATGAACAAGTGTAGTATATCTGGTATTTATCTCAGGTTCCTGAAAGAAAAATTAAAGTGAATTACATTTTATTTTAATCAAGTTGAATTTTCATTTACAATCAATTTAATGATACAGAATATTGATTGCTTTTCATACTAATAGTGAACCTCTCACAAAAAAATTTTAAAGATAACTTTGGATTCAATATTAAAATAAATCTAAAGATACAGCTTGAAATGCCCACATAGACCCAGAGAAAATAAAACATACCTATCAATTCAGGGGAAAAAGAGTTATCTAAAAGCAGGTGAATGCTAAACTTTGATATTTGGAAAGACTTGTTTTTAAAGTTTCTGAATCAAACTCTCTTCACAAGAATTCACAGAATTTAGATGTTTTAAAAATGTAGAATTCATAACCGACAGCTTGATTATCACCTGGAGCCACCAAATAATGTTTAGTTGTCAGGGATTCTCAAGAACATATTTTGCAACTTTATGAAATTCCTACTTCTTAAGTACTCGGCTCGAAAATAAAACTTCAATTTTGAGAGTTGGGGTTCATCTCATGAGTGTTTAGCCTCCCATGGGCAACTACAGAAAGATTTATGGAGAATTGCTAATGGAAAAATAATTACAAAAAGCGATGAGCCCAACATGAATTCCTGAAGGACAGAGCAAAATTTACAGGCATTGCCAAGTGACATCTTGAAGTGATTAGATAATTGAGCACCAAAAATGCTCTAAACGAGGAAAAAAAGTAGGGTTTTGGTCTTCATGATCCAAGGAGGCTGTGTATACTCCTGACAAAATTTCAAATGAACAATTTCCTTTGCCTGTGTAGATATTTTGTCAATGTGTGTGTGTGTATATACATATAGATATAAAGTTTAAAACATGGTGAATGATTAAATTTTTAATAAATATTATAGGAAAAGACACATTAATCCCACTCCAAACACTAAGCACATTTAACACACTATCCCATCATTCTTGCCAGTTTCTGAAGCAGTTCTAGAAGTCCTCTCTCCTGTCTTTGCTTGTGCTTCCATGGCTGCCTTACTGTCCTGAATCAATTCACAATATTTATCTCTCATGGTTTTGATTTGGGGAAAGATGCAAATGTTACACAGCACTAAAGCTGATAACTATAGTGGACAGACACATGATAATGGTCCCGCAAGCCTGCCTTCTAGTTGGATAGCACACAGGAGCAGAATTCACTGTATTTTTTATCGTACTTCACAATGACATTTGTGGAAAAGGACTTTCACAGGATCAGTGTATTCAAAGTGAGGGGGACTCTTTTCAGAGGATCAATGGCAATGTGACTTTTATTGTGATATATTTTTAGCCATAGTCACCATACTTTTTCAATTACTTCATGCTTCTTTCATAGACCTACAGGCAAGATTCTGCCCACATGACCTAATGTCCAGGGTACTGGTATTGTTTTAATTCTTTGGAATATGTCTTAAAATAATTTTAAATTTTCAGGAAATGTACAATGATAGTAAAGCATTTGCACATATTATACCTTTCCCCAGCTTTCCTTTTTTTTTTTTTTTTTTTTTTTTTTTTTTTTTTTTTTTTTTTTTTTTTTTTTTTTTTTTTTTTTTTTTTTTTTTTTTTGAGACAGGGTCTCGCTTTGTAGTTCAGGCTGGCCCTGAGCTCACTATGTAGCCCAGGCAAGCCTCGAATTTAGCAACCTGCCTGTCTCTGCCTCCCATGCTGGAATTACAGGCATGAGCCACCACGCCCAGCATTGTGGTATGTGGTATTGATTACTGGTGGGTGTGAGTCTCCACACCCAGCATTGTATGTGGTTACTGGGGATTGAACTCAGGACCTTGCGCTTGTGAGGGAGGCACCGGAACCACTGAGCTAACCCTCTGGCCTCCCCAGCTTTTCTTGATGCTAGTTGGTATCTTACAAAAAGCATGGTAAACCGGACGTGGTGGCTCATGCCTGTAATCCCAGCACTCAGGAGGCAGAGGCAGGAGGATTGCCGAGTTTGAGGCTTGCCTGGGCTACATAGTGAGCTCAGGGCCAGCCTGAACTACAAAGCAAGACCCTGTCTTTAAAAAAAAAAAAAAAAAAAAGCATGGTAAATTTATGAAAAATGAAGAAGAGTAACCAATACTATTAACTATAGACTTTATTCATAATTGTCCAACTTTCTAATATTCTTTGTACTAGGATCCAATCTTGAGCTGGAGACATAATGAGGGTTTGAGTGTTTGCCCATTATGCCCAAGATCTTAGCTTTGTTCCATAGTGCTGCACCCTGAAGAATAAGAAAGAGAAAAAGAGCTCTGTCCAATCCAGGATGCCAGTGTAAGTGTAGCCATTAGTTCTTATGCTTTTCTTATCTACCACAATTTCTCATTTTCTCCTTGTTTTGTTGGACCTTGACAGTTTGGAGAGTACTGGCAGGTATTTTATAGAATGATAAAAGGTTCTTCAATTTATTTCTTTTCTCGTGAACAGACACAAAGTTTTGAGGGGAAAAAATACAGATAAGGCACCCTTCTCATAACATCTCTAAACTGCTTTTTGAGCAAGACAGAATGGTAGAAAGTTCATCTATGCTCTCTAGAACAAACTTGAAGTAGCTTACCAGTAGGTAACTTGGGCTGTTTAAGTAGTCTTCTATGGTGGTCCATGCCTATAATGCCAACACTCTGGGAAGTGGAAGCAAGAAAGATTGCAATTTCAAACACAACCTGGGGAACTGAGTAACTTAGTAAGACCCTATCTCAAAATGGGAAAATAAAAAAGAGAGTTTAAGTGTAGCTCAGTGCAAAGGCCCTGAATTTAATTTCCAGTACAACAGTTGGAGAGGGACCATGAAAAATTAATATTAGCATAAAATTCCAGTTCTAAAATTGGATCTATTTGCTTAGACTCAAACTTCAAACAAAAAACCACAACACTTTATAATCAGCTCTCAAGTGTTAATATTTCTTTTAAAGAAACTTGGACTTGATTAAATCAAGTGATTTACACATAATTAACTCTATCCCTAAGTTTGGGTAAATTTTAAAATATCCTCATACTGACACTACTCTCACAAACTTGTAACAACAGTCTTGCTTAAATGAGAGAAGGGACAGCATAACAGGTAATGTGCTCATGAAAATAGCATTTAGTCACAGTGCTGCCCAAAGTGAGCAGTAATTTCCATGTTTCCATATCTAAAATGTTCCTTCTGAGTCTCAGTCGTTTGGAAGGTCATTGGATCATGGGGCTATGAGTAAGCAGGGAATGGACAAAAACTAATGTAAAGGAGCATCATTAGGTGAGTTGCTACTAAGCCAGTGAGGCCAGTCGTCCCAGAAACTGTTGAAAGAGCCATGCAGAATGCATTCCAAATCTACTGAGGACATGAGATAATGGTTTATCCACTGGCTGCTAACATCCATTGAGTCAAGTTCCTTACCCTCCACATGTGCACATGCTTCAGGATGGCTAGACAGAGATAGAGAACAGCTTAGAACAGTTGGTGTTCAGCGCTAATAAATCTAGAATACAACCATGGACCCGTGTGGAGATAGGGCACATGGGGTCAGGCAGCCTATACATATCAGCAGACAAGTTTGTATGATAGTATCAACCCAAATCGTCTTATGTGCTTGACTCATGTCAAGCAAGAGGTTCACTTTGGAGACTTCTTAATAAATTATCTGATATCCTCCTCGAATTCTTTTTTTGATTTTGCTTTTTGAGACAGGGTCTCGCTTTGTAGTTCTGGCTGGCCCTGAGCTCACTATGGTGCCCAGGCAAGCCGCCGTGAACTCAGCAATCCTCCTGTCTCTGCCTCCCAAGTGCTGGGATTACAGGCGTGAGCCACCAAGTCCGGCATTGTGTTATGCGGCATTGATTGTTGCTGGGCGTGTCTCCACGCCCAGCATTATATGTGATTACCGGGGGATCGAACTCAGGACCTTGTGCTTGCGAGGCAGGCACCGGAACCACTGAGCTAATCCTCCGGCCCTTTTTTTTTTGAGACAGGGTCTTGCTTTGTAGTTCAGGCTGGCTCTGAGCTCACTATGTAGCCCAGGCAAGCCTCGAACTCAGCAATCCTCCTGTCTCTGCCTCCCGAGTGCTGGGATTACAGGCGTGAGCCATCATGCCCAGCTGCCTTGAATTCTTTAAGAGCTTTCCCCAGCTGCTTCCAGTAAGAAAACTAACAATGAAAGGAATTAGAAACAGGACGTGCAATTATGAAAGTCACTGTAATTAAACCAATGGCTTCTCTCCTCATGTAACCACAGTTACAATTAATCTGCTCTTCTAGTTCCAAATAACAAAAGTCTTCTTACAGAAGTGTGGCATTTTATCATGATTCTCAAATTTGATTTGATTCTTCGGAATCCCCTGTGAAAAGAGTTTCAAAAGACATGAAAATACATTTTGGGGGTGTCAGTCTGAGAGACCCTGATTCAATGGGGCTAATGTGAGTCCAAAGAATTTACATTCCCAATAAAGAAATGAAAATGCATATGCCAAAGGGTGGGAAGGTGGAAATAGAAAGGGACACCTTTGAATACCACAGGCAAAGTAGAAAGAAGAGAGCTTTGGCATCAGGCAGTTCTGTATTTAAGCCCAGTCTCTCTATTATACGCTATTATGAACTCCTCTGAATGAGAAGTTCTCATTGCATGGGGCTGGGCAATAAGCGAGAGAGGAGATAATCTTTGGAAAGTGCCCAGTATAGTAGTGGACACACAATATTCAAAAACTCGGTAAAAATAATGTGTAATAATGTAACACTCTAATATGTATTATTTCAGCAATTTTTGAATAACAAAAGGTAATACAACAAGATCGGGTAGAATATCAAATCTTTTTTTTTTTTTTTTCTCTTTGGCAGGTTCTTTTTAAAGATTTTCTTCTTTTGACACAGAGTATTGGTAACTTGCCCAGACTGGGCTTGACCTTATGATCCACTGACCACAGTATACCAGAGGGCTAGGATTATAGGCAGGTCCCACCATGCCCAATTTGGTAGGTGCTTTTTGGAAAAACTGAGAACAAGTAAGATTGGCATCACAATTTTAGTTTTCATAATCAGGAATCTGCCATTATCATTTATATCTCGTTTCTCCTCACTTCCCTTGGCTCTTTCACAGGCATGTATGAAGGAGGGAGAGAGAGTGCGGCTAACTGGCGGGGAAGAGCCAGCATTTGACGAAGCAGCAGGGCTTCTGAGCTATAAAAGACTGTTGATCCCTCCCTTGCTTTTTCAAAAATAAGACAATAAAATCTGTCACGTCTCCTGTGTAGCTCTAGATAAAGGTTTTGAACTGTACACAAAACATTTCAGATTGGCCAGCTTTTGGGCTATATTTCCAATGATACATTTTATTCAAAATGTCTGTATCCATATTAAAATTATTTTTATCATGTTGATTTGCTCATCTACAAATGTATGCTGCGTAAGTAGTAGTCTAAATGTAAATTTTAATGAATGCTATGAATCAGTGCCTAATTTGCACATTTTGTTAATTACCTGTGGTTTGGGATAATCCATCCAAGATGTTCCCTATTACCCTGGGTAATTAAGAGTTGACCTATTTTCAAATTTTTGCAGCTCAAATAGAATGAATTCCAGTCAATTTTCTTTCCTAATAGAAAAACCATCATTTATTTAAATAGTCCATCAGACATAATTGGAATATAAAATCTTGAGATGAAAATTAACTTTCAAAGGTCACAGAGTCTGTCCCTCTACTTTTGGGAAGACTGTCAAACTAGCTAGAAGATGTATTTCATCTCTTACAACCTTTTTTGTAAAATGTAGCCAAGAATGTGGAGCAGCTGGCAAAAGTAATTTCTCTATCCTCACTATCTGAGTCCTAGTCCTAAAGAAAGGTCAACCAAGTAATTGCAAATATTTGCATATATAAATGTGTGGAAAAGCACACCCAGACTCTGGGTCCATGTGTCTTACACCCAAGGTTGACCAATGAAGATTCTTATAGTAGTAGAGTTCATGCACAAATTCTCTCCTTTAGGTGCCTTGGGTACAACTCATGTTTTTGTTGTTGTTTATTTTTTGCCTAGAGAAGTATTGGCTGCCATTTGAAAAAAGAAAACTCAGTGAAGTTTGCTTTAAATTGTGATGCTTCTGTCTTTGTCTTTTTTGTTGTTTAGCACCTAGATCCACAAGACAGAAATGGCTATTTAAGATTTCTCTCAGTCTGTCATCAAGACTGCTCTGTCATTCCTCAATTAACTAGATCCCTAGATTTTTTTTCTTTTTTTGGTGGTACTAGGAATTGAATTCAGACCCTTGTGCTTCTAAAATAGGTGTGGTACCCTGGAGATCACTAGACTTTTTTTTTAACAGTCTATTCCTAGCCTTCACTTTGGAACCTTTCTGTCACATCGTTCACCTCTTCCTTTCTATGTCTAGCATCTCTACATAGAACAAGTTCACATTTTCAAATGTAGAGGTCTTTTCTTACCCTTTTGTCTCTTGTACCATTTATACTCTGTTGTAATCTTTTTGCTAGAACTCCCCACATTCAAACATAAATTCTTCATTGACCTGGGATATTCATCAGCATTCCTCAATGTCCCAGGATTACTGCCACTCTCTGTGTCATTTGTTATACCCAATGTTTTGAATAAAGTTGTGGCACACTCAGGATGTCTTCAACTTTCCCACACAGAGTAACATTGATCAGGTCTAAAATTCAGTTTCTTCTCTAAGTCTTGCTACCTATCTTTATTTTTTTTAATTTGAATCTTTATTGCTACATTATATATACGCATAATGATTACACTCAAAAGTGAGAACTTGTACCAGTATATGACATCATTCTTGTTTTCCCCTTCCTCTATCCATCCTACAACCCCCACTTATATGCACCAGTTTGTTTCCACTTTTAACCATCAATTTTTTCCTTTCCCCTCATTATTTACCCTTAAACCCCATTTTCCTTTGAATATTTACTATTTCACAATATCTGTCATGCTTTCTAGAACTCATTTATTGTATCTTCAGTTTCTCATACCAGCGAAGAGATACAATATTTACACATATGTGACC
This sequence comes from Thryonomys swinderianus, assembly GCA_004025085.1. Taxonomy (NCBI): domain Eukaryota; kingdom Metazoa; phylum Chordata; class Mammalia; order Rodentia; family Thryonomyidae; genus Thryonomys; species Thryonomys swinderianus. The sequence continues at coordinate 38,453 of PVIC010005732.1, forward strand.
TATTTATTTCACTTATGAGTATGTCCTTAAGTTACATCTATTTGAGTATAAATGACTCGAAATTACCAATTTTATTGGGAGAATAATACTCCATTTTATTTTTTAAACAACATCTTTATTCAGTCTGGAGTTGATGGACATTTGGGTTATTTCCAGGATTCAGCTATCATAAACTGAGCTGCTATAAACATGGGTGCACATATGTTACTGTGATATGAATCTTGTAATTCATTTGTGTAGACCCCTAGCAGAGGAATAGCAGGGTCAAATGGGACTGCTAATCCTAGTTTTTTAAGGAATCTCTACACTGACTTCCATAGAGGTTGTACAGTCTACATTCCCACCAACACTAGAAAAGGGCTCCTTTTTCTCCACAGCCTCGCCAGCATTTGTTGGTGACTAATTTTGAAATAGCAGCTATTCTTTGTGAAGTGAGATGAAATCTCAGTGTTGTTTTCATCTGCATCTCTCAATGACCAGTGACATTGAGCATTTCTTCATATGCTTCTTAGTTGCTTTTACATCTTCCTCTAAAAAGTGTCTGTTTGCTTCAGATGCCCATTTTTGAACTGGATCTTTAAATTCGGGGGGACTGTTTTTTTTTAATTCTTCCTATTGTATTCATTAATTTGCCTTGTGCTGTCATGGCTCACAGGAGACCATTGCCAACCACAGGGGTTCTGGTAACATCCCTTTTCCCTGTTCCTTACCATGAATACTTTTTTGGTATGCTGAAAACATGGGTACAAATTTCTCTACTTCCACTCTGTAACCCCCTTTGTAATGTTATTTTTCTATTCTTCCCATCAACAGGTGAGATCTAGGCCCCCATCAGTTATGCTTGAACCACCCTTGTGACTTGTTTTGAAAAACTGAATATGGCAGAAGTGATAGTATGTGACTTTGAGAGAGATACTTGGCAATATCCACCTTCCTTCTCTTAGCATATCACTCTGAATCCCACCACAAGAGTCTCATACTAGAGGATAAGGGGCTGGATGAAAAGGAATCATTGATGTCTGGCCATGTTTAGGAGCCACCTTTCCAGTAGGGCACAGTCCCTTGAGTGACTGTAGGAGAAGCCACCAGGGGACCCATTTGGCCAACCCACAAAGTTACAATCAATAATGAATTATTTTCAACCACTGTCTTTTAGGGTGGTACTTCCCAGCAATGGTAATACTCATATCTTACCACCTCCATGGCAATCTAAAGAGCTTCCTTTTTGATTGAATGACTAAACAGAGTTATATCAGTAGCTTTTTGACTGGCCTCCCTAGTTCTACCCTCAGTCCCTACAGTCTCCACACAGGATGGGAAGGGACCCTCCAAAACAAGCTACGTGACATTATTCCTCTCATCCAAATCAACCAGAAGTTCCTCTGAAAGCCCAGGAGCTTATGGTAGCCTGCATGGTCCAATATAACTTAGCCCTCATTACTTCTATGACTTCACCTTGTTTCACTGTCTTACCCACTGTGCCTCATCTCCTTCTTTTCCTGACCATGCCAGACATACAACCACTACAGCAGCCAACAGTGCTGCCCTTCATATTTGCATCCCAATATCTCAGCCCACCTGATTTAAAAACAGAACAACTGATTTAAAATTGCACACCACATCCTTCCCAGAAGGCCTAATCAACTATATCTTTTCAACATCTCTTATCTTCTGTTTTTTATATAATTAATTTAGTATGTTTATTATCTGTCTTCCCCCAATAAGGCAGGCAGAGACGTATATCTGTTCAGCTTAGTTTTTCATTTCAAACACCTAGTACAGCACTCGATAGATAGAAGATACAGAATAAATATTTATCGCATGAATATTCATTATTTACCGAAAATGTCATTAGGATGTCTGGTAATCTCTTTCAAAGTTTAACAAACCTTGTGATCTTCCATAACTTCAGGAATATTTTTACTTGAATTTCATATTTGAAATGTGATTTCACCATTTATGATAAATGAAAAACACATATATTCAAGTATGGTTAGATGCAATTTTGCATTACTGTCCTATGTGGAAGTAGAGCAGCTGTTTCTCTTCATTTTCTCTCCCATACTTTTTTTCCTAAAGCCTTTGACTCATGCCAGCTTTCTCCAATAAGGCCCCCAGAGACTGCCCACATCTGACACTGGTCTATGAGTGCAGGGAATAGCAGGCAATTGGAAAAGTTATTTGCCACCAAAAGAATGGAGGAAGCCAAAAGAAGAAAAACAGAAACCAGCACACCTGAAAACCAAAAACAAGCAACTAGAACTGTCATAATGATGGCAAAAGGAAGGACCAGAAGGAACCAGAAAGAATGCTAATAATTTATACATGTCCAGAAAACAGCAAATAAATGAAGCTGATTCACCAATAAATTTGACAATGGCAAATTGAGAGGCATGCTAGAAAACATTTTACAGCACAGTTGGAGGGTCTGGTAAGAACCGGTCTTAGGGTAAAAAGAAAAAGACTGGAAAAAAATGAAACAATGGTTAATAATTCTTAACTACTGAAATATAATGAGAATCATTCTTATCTACAAATCCTTAGAGCAAACATATTGTTAATAAGGTACAGTAAAATTTCTGTCTTTGAAATCAATAATAAAACATATTTATCATTTCCTCCTCTTAGTTTTGAACTGGATATCCTAGCTACTGCAATACTGCAAGATAAAGAAGTAAAATTTATAAGAATTATAAAAGGGGGCCCAGAGATTTAACTCAGTGGTTCCAGCACCTGCCTCACAAGAGCAAGGTCCTGAGTTTGATCCTGGCAACCGCATACAATGCTGGGCGTGGTGACTCACACCCACCACCAAACAATACCACATACCACAGTGCCGGGCATGGTGACTCACGCCTGTAATCCCAGCACTCGGGAGGCAGAGAGAGGAGGATTGCTGAGTTTGAGGCTTGCCTGGGCTACACAGTGAGCTCAGGGCCAGCCTGAACTACAAAGCGAGACCCTGTCTCAAAAGAAAAAAAAAAAGAATTATAAAAGGGAAATTATTACTACCATTATTTTCAAACTGTACAGTTTCAGAAACAGAAAATTCAAAAGTCAATAGGTACATACTGGATTTAATGAGCGAATTTTGGAAAATCTTGGATTCAAAGTCAATTTGTCTAAAACAAATTGTAATTCTAGAGGCTAACAATAAAATAAAAATATTTAATTCTACTATTTATACTACAATAAGATAAATGTTAGAAATAAATACAATGAAAATTATACAACACTTCTTAAAATATATTTCTGAGACCAATTAAAGTTACTTATACAAATGGAGAAATGTACATTTGTGAAAACACAATATTGTAAAGTTTCAGATCTCCTCAAAGGCCCTATAGATTAAATGCAATTCCAGTGGAGACCCAGGCAAGTTTTATTGTCATTGTTTGTACTGACAAATTGACACTAAAACTTGTACGCATGAACCAGACCTGAGAACACTTACAACAAACTTGAGAAAAAATTTAGAAGACTTTTAGATACCAAGAGTTAATACTAAATCACAAAAATTAAAACAATGTGTAATGGATGCAAATATAGACAGCAGAAGAAAAAAGGAGAAGAGTCTCAGAACACACCTACAAATATGTATTCAGCTAATACACAACAAAAGTGTCACTGCAGTGCAATAGGGAGGGATGTTCTTTTTGGTAATTCTATTTAAATCAAATTGAGGTTTAAATAATAATAATTCCACAGGATAAATAGGACAAACTGAAAATATCACATAAACTAAGACACTCTTTTAATGTTTTGGGGTCTTCTATGGACAACTACATCATTAACTGAAGACAACATGTGGCATTTGTCTTAGAGAATACATAGATTAAAAGTAATTAAAACAGAAAGGTTGGATGTAGACTACTGGTAACCTCCAACTGGCAAGAGAGAAGGGGGAAGAAAGGGAAAGGGGGCAAAATGATTCAAATTAAAGTATGTTAAATGTATATACCATCTTCCCAAAATAGACCCCATTATCATGTAATATTAAAATGCGCTACAGGTGTTCATGCCAAAGAGAAGATCCGGGAATTGTCTATCTGTGATCTATTGATTTCACTTATTAGTATATCCTCCAGGTGTCTCCATTTGCACCTAAATGGATCAATCTTGTCATTCTTTATGGCAGAGTAATACTCCATTTTGTAAAAAAAAAAAAAAACCAAAACCACATCTTCTTTATCCACTAAAAGGAAACAACAAAACAATGTATATTGATGATGAGAGAAGGCAGGGAAGCGTTCTACACCACTGGTGATAACGTAAAAGAGTACAACCTATGGGAGTCAGTCTAGAAACAAAAAAAAAAAAGAAAAAAGAAAGAATTCACTGCTTCTGCTTTGTTTTCAAAACCATCTTTGACTTTAGTAGAAAAAGGACTGAAAAGTATGTGAAACTCTCAGGGAAGAAGGGCTTTGTAGATATTTATGTGGATCTATTTTTCTAGATTTGGGTATTTGTATTTCATCATCTTTAAAGGGTAAATATACATTTATTGTGAGGTCTTTGTTCATGTACATCACACATTTTAAATCTTTTGACAGCCCTTTCTCACCTTCCTCTTGCCCTCAGTCACTTGGACACCTTCTCAATTGCAAAAGACCTATCTTCCTGTTTCCATCAATCCTTTATTTTGCTTTTTATTTCATTTGCTTTATTTGAATCAGGGACACCATACAGCACTTAAGCTTTTGTGTCTGAACTGTTACACTTAACATTATATTTTCCAAGTGTATCCACTTTCCTAACAAATACCTCAAATTTATCCTTCTTTAATTTCTGGAAAGAATGAGAAAATTTCCTTTATTTCAAAGTTAAAACTCAATAAAAATGATTTCTGTCCTCTTCACCATATTCCCTGGGTGTTTCCAATCAGATTAAACCCTACTTTGAGAATTTATCAAAGGAAATACAGACTTTCAAAAGAATGCCATTTAAATGATTTGATTTTTCTCCACCCAAATACATAAATTAGCTTTGAAACTCTCTTGAACTTCTGCATATTTTAAGTTCCAGTTCCTAGTACAGTGCCTTGCTCCCTACAGGGATTCAATAAATGTTAATTGAATTGAATTGAAATTTAATTTGAAGCCTTTGAGAAAACTAAATTTCCCACATTGGGGTAGCTTTTTGCTTTACACCAAGGAGTCTTTTCCCTGGATATATTGTAAATTAATTTTAGAACTTAATGTTTAAATGAAGGAATGCAACTCAATAGACAGCTGAAAATTCTGAACATAAAAAGTCTCCCCTTGACAATCAAACTGTTTTCGTACCCTTACAACAATTTTTCCCCAGCAAGAAAAGAATCAAATGGATAATGGTGTGTATGCATAGCATACTCTAGTGATTTTGATAATAGCTCTTTTAAAACATGTTCCAAAGGGAAATGCTGTTGAGTATTTTATTGATTCCCCATTTACATTAACAATGCTGTTCAAGAATATTCATGAAGGCTTGTGCTGTAAAGTACATTATAAAAACCAATAACTACTCAAAATCTGAAATAGTAAGAACAGATCTTCTCATAATAGTAAAGCTTTATTCTTCTCTTCTTTCACCTTCTTTTGATTTTGTTTTGGTTCATTCCCCAGAAAAATATATTACTCATAAAATAGAAG
>PVIC010005732.1:44182-56696 GCA_004025085.1 Thryonomys swinderianus
CCTTAAAGCGGGCCTCAAAAGCAAATCCAATTTCACAACCCAGTAGTGAATCTTTCAGTTTGCCAACCTTGAGTGAGGGAGTTGGGAAATGGTTACATGGTATGTTTAAATATGTAAATTTTAAACCCTATTAACCTGCATGTCTGGTCCCTATCTGCAGTGCCCAGCCTCTGAGATGGCCCCCAGTAATCCATATTTCTTCACATGACACCCTTGTAAATCCTCTTCCACCTGAATCAGAGTTGGCTCTGGGTGATTTGCAGTTTACAGTAGAAGTGATGAGATGTTGCTCCCAAGGCTAGGTTATAAAAACAATTATAATTATAATGATTATTGCCAAAAAGAATGAAAACTTCTCCACTCTAGCCTCTTGGACTAGCACTGTTTTTTTTTTTTTAACCTATCTAGTGTGTTCTCACCTAGAATTGCTTCATTCTTCCATGTGCTTTCTTCTATAATACCTTAGATAAGAATTCAAGATTGTGCTAATCTTTTGGTAGTTCAGTATGTCTTTTTAGGAACTATAAATTGTAAAGGGACTTTTTTCTAGTCATATATAACATTCAAAGATTTACACTTTAAAACTACAACCAAAAAATAAAAATAAGTGTGTATCATGTCTTAATCTAGATGTCTCCCAAAGCCTCATGCTCCCATAGGTGGAGCATTTGGAATGTGGGAAGATCACTGGTGCATGATACTAGATCATGGGTGCGATGACCAAATTAGGTCACTGATAGGTTTAACATAGCTCTGGGTGCAGATAATGGGAAGGCATACCCTGTATATGGGTGACAAATAGCCAACAAGCTTGCAGCCTGAATGAAATAAAGATGGCTGTCTGCTCACTGCCTTCTGCTTGCCATGCCATGAACTGTTTCTCCCCTGCCATGTATCCCCGGAATGCCACCCTCCCCTGAAGCCGGATGACTATGTACTGAAATTTGTACCAACTCTGAGGTAAATAAATCTTTCCTCTTTTATCTTGTGAGCATGGGGTATTTTGTCCCAGCAATGAGAAAATAACTAAGGTAGTATCTTTTTAGAATGTTGATGTTTATGATGTCTTACAGTCTTTTGGTTACATCTAAAAGAAAAAGGAAAATGAAATACATGTACCCATTTAAATGTTACAGACAATGCTTAAAGTTTCATGCTGCTCAAAAAGGACATTTTATATAATTAGGTCTATACTAAATATGTAACAGTATATTTACTCCCAAGAGGCAATTGTTCTGAACAAGGGCTGTTATCATTTCATTTGCTAAAAATACTTCTCTAACAAATTAAGTAAAGTTATAGTATGTATTTATGTTTTCTATATACATACTTTATATATATATAATTATATATGGCAATTTCTCAAAATTAAATATTTGTTTTCAGAGAGGGTAAAAGTAGGCTGTTAAATATTTTTATAAAAGATAATAAGTGAGGGGGCTGGAGGGTTAGCTCAGTGGTTCTGGCACCTGCCTCACAAGAGCAAGGTCCTGAGTTCGATCCCCAGTAACCACATACAATGCTGGGCATGGAGATTCACGCCCACCAGCCATCAATACCACATACCACAGTGCCGGGTGTGGTGGCTCACGCCTATAATCTCAGCACTAGGGAGGCAGAGACAGGAGGACTGCTGAGTTCGAGGCTTGCTTGGGCTACATAGTGAGCTCAGAGCCAGCCTGAACTACAAAAGCAAGACCCTGTCTCAAAACAAAACAAAAACAAACAAACAAAAATAATAAGTGAGCTAGCAACTCTATCAAAGAAAATATCAGTATTGCTAGAATAATACCAAATCAATAACAGACATCAATGAATATGTACAAGAATATTTTGAATGATAATTTTATCATCAATATCACAATGGAATGAAAACATGATGCAACACTAGAAAGTCACAATCTAGTAATGAAAGATGTATCCTAATTTCTAACAATAACAAATACCATCAGACACACATCTACCAGAAAAACCCAATTACATTTTTAAGAAGGGCAAAGTTTCTGATTAACTTACACACACACACACACACACACACACACTCACACACAACTGAGATATGGAGAAAATATTCAACTTAGAATTCATAAGTGCAAATATTTAAAATTAGCCATAGGTTTTAAAACTTCACAAAGGACTGGATCAAAGTATAAAGTATAAAATGTTAGCAAAGGGTGGGGAAACATTCTCTACTCTTCAGACTGCAAATATGGCATGTGCTTTGTGGTTTTCATTTTTCTTGAATTGTAGTACTGGGAATTGAATGCAGGACCTTTCCAGTGGTCCATATACTCTTCTGTTTTTATTCTTAATTTTTTTCTTTTACTTTGAAATAAGATCTTACTAAGTTACTAAATTTCCCAGGTTGGGCTTGCACTTGCAATTCTCTTATTTCAGCCTCTGAGAATTCTAGGATTACAGAGAAGGTCCACAATGGCTCTTATAATCAGCTTTATCAGTGCTGGGACATGATACCCAACCCCCACAACTTAGGGGGAGAGGTTTGATTTAGCTCATACTTTCAGAGTATTCAGTAATGGTTAGCACACTCCAAGGCAGGAGCAACATGGAAAAGGGCATGGTGGAGCAAAGATGCTTATTTCAGACAGCTAAAAAGCAGATCCAGAAAAAGTGCCCAAAAAGGGACCAAGGACCACACACAGTGCCCAAAATGTCACTCCTCCATTACCCACGAAGACATCCCCAGAAGTGAACTCCATCAATCCACTGAGCAGCTCCCAAGCTAATCAACTTGACAAAATCAAACTTAACTTCGCATCTTGCTAGCTTCATATATTTTTTAACAAAATATTCCTTGTCCTGGAAATTCTTTGGTTAGGAATCTGTTTCACATATATACTTAAAAATTTTGGGCATGATATATTATAGGTCTATTCATTTTATTATGTGTATAATGGTTTAAAAATAAAACATAATCTATCAGTAATATTTGATAAATTAAATGATTGAGCATACCCTAAATATACATACACTATATATCTGTCTATTAAAAAAGAATTTATTGTAAGTGTTTTGCTGTGCAAATTGTATTAATGTTCCATTAAGTGAATTTGATGTAGATTAGGAAGGTCTTGCTTGTGAAAATGTGAAGTATGTGCACATGTGCTTGTGTGTGTGTGTGTGCGCGCGCACGTGTGTGTGTGTGTATAGTGCATAATGCCTATTATAAAAGGTATGGAAGATGACTTTGGGTAGAAAGACTAATTCTAATTATTTATTTTTCTTTTCTATAACACCCAGCATTATGTAGGTACAATTTTTATTTAAAAATAAAAATCAGAGATTATTCTGGAAGAGTACTGGGACACAGAATGATGGAAGACTCCCTCCTTCATTCATTCTGAAATATAATCCTGCAAGTATTAAGAGCTGAGATACCCGACCTCTCCTGAGGTTTCCTCAGTGCTCCTGGTGCATAAAGGTGTCTGGTAATTAATATCTAATAACAACCCACAGACTAGTAGATTCATCACATGGACAGTTGCTGCCCCTAAACTAATAGTTTATTTAACAAAAGAATTCCGTATCTACTAGATGTTCTTTTTATTTGTAAATGTCATTTGTTGAGCTTGGCAAATGCTAGTATAGGTGTTAGCTGGCTACACAGTTTAGTACTCGAGTTTCCAAAGTTGCTCTCAGAAGCAGAGTGTGATGCCAGGGAGGAAGAGAGGACCCAAGAATGTGAAAGGTTGGCAGGGTTATACTAGGTGCCAGATCTGTGCTTAATGTTTGCCCTGGTCGGCCTGCCACTACTTCTCACTTACCCATTCATTCAGTGCGTGCTCACCAAAGCACCATCTTCGTGAAGGTAGTGTTTCAGGTGCTAGAGATTAAAAACAAAACGACAACAACAACAAAACCTTGTCTCAGTGAACTTACATTCTAATGAAATGTGGGATAAATGAAGGATTTTTTAAGTATTCGATTGGAATTACATTTTATGATGATAAATGTAGAAGGAAAACAAAGCAAGGAAAGGTACAATTTCAAATAAGTTATCAGGGGAGTCTTCCCTGAAAGCGACATCTGAGTAAAGACCCAACGGGATCTTTACTCAAACTTGTTCTGTTTTACACAGAACAAGTGTAAAAGTGTGAGAAGAATCACATTCCAGATAACAAACTAAAGAGCAAGGGAAAGCGTGGGTATTCCTGGATGGCTGCGAAACAGCAAGGAAGTGAACAAGCAGAAAGATGGAGAAAAAAAAAGTAGCCAGGCTGGAAGAGGTGAGCCCACTCCAGGGAAGGTGTGTGGGCCACTGCAGGAGCTTTGGGCTTTTCTCTAGGTAAAGTGAAAATGTATTGAAAGAGCCAATCCATGGAGCAACTTGACACAACTACATTTTAAAAGGATCAGCATTCCCGAGTTCTCAGCAGAGTGCTATTCCCCCCAACACACACACACACACACACACACACACACACACCATGGAACATTTAGCAATATCTGGGGCTATTTCAGATTGTATGAATTTTGATGGTGGTTGGGAGAGGTGCTTCTGCCATCTAGTGAGTAAAGACCAGCTGCTAAGCATCCTACAAAAAAATTATTTGGCTTACAACATCAGTAGCAGCCACGTTGAGAAACCCTGTGCTCAGTTGTGAGCGGAACTCGGAGAAGACGGGGGAAAACAGGTGCACCGATAGGGGAGAGTTGGTATACACCAGACAGCGTGGCTTGGGCTCACTGGCAGGAGAATGAGAACTGCTGAGTGTCCAGGTGATGCTGAGCTCAGATCTCAGTGACAGAGATGACTGGCCACAGGGAGACAGAGGAGTCATGGCGGTACAAGCCTCTGCATTTGCTCTTCCTGTCAATCACTCTTCTCTCGCCATCCACCTCGTCCTTCACCACGTGGTCCCTAACTTCCTCCCCTCCCATTAATGCTACCATGCTCCATCCGCACCCCTCTCGTTCTTCATCTAAGTTTTGTTTTCAGGGTCACATGCATTTCACACTTTGCCTTTTCCTGAAACCTAATGCTAGACCCCACCTTTTCTTTGTGCCTGTTTTATTTTTCTCTAACATTTTCCAGCATCTAACATACAGCATAACATTCCTACTAGTTTTATCATTTGTTATCTTTCCCCCTCCACTAAGTGCATATGAGATTTTTTGTGTGTTTTCTTCATTCCTAACCCTGAGAGTCCACAACGCCTTGCGAGTGCTCAACAAATGTGCTGAGTGATGCAGCGTCCAGTTCCCAGTCACGTGCCTCTGCTCACATGCATTCTCACCTATATGCACGCACGTATACGAACACAGGCGTGCACTCAGACTACGACTACAGTGGTGAAAAATAAAAACCCTGAACACATCCTTTATCCCTCTGGTTCTTGATTTAGGCTGAGTTTGCTGCTTAACGCAAAAGCTGTGGAAAACTGAATCTTCATAATGATCAAAATGACCAAGTCCAACTTTTTTTTCCTCATTTCTTTAGGCAGTCTCTACTTCTTAAATCTCCTAGTTTTCCAATATTCACATCTCCTCTTTTCAAAACCTGAAGTTTCAAATCTTTGCTACCTGGAGATCCAAACAGCATCCCCATCTAGTTGATAAAAAGAAATAACTGGCTTTATCTCTAATAGGATACAGAATTGACTTTTATGCATTAGTCATTCAACCTTGAATTGAATTTTGACAGGCTCTGCAGTGTATTAAATTGCTCCCGCAAGGATGAGAAGTATATATTTTTTATTAAATGTGTAACAGAACTCAATAATACCTGTCATTTTCCACTGCAGAGATGAACTTGAATTAAAGCAGAATTAATTCAGCTAACTTAAGCAGAGCTCTAATACCAAGTTTATTTCAGTTAAGGAATGAGGCAAATAAATCAAATTCCTATGTAAAGTTCTGTAGTAGTTCAAACAATAATCTGATTCCAAATGATAGCTAGAAATCTGTAACAACCAAGAATTTTAATAATATTTTGGAACTTCCAGAAATGCTTAGATGAATGGCATATATTAACAGAAAGGAACTATGTTTTAAAAGGATATACTTCACTGACATCAGTCTGTCCTTGAGACAGCTCTACGCGTTTCCATAGATGAAGTGGACAACAGAGGCAAATGTGGAGTGAGTAGGTGTCTTAAAGTTTTCGAGCAGCCAGTGAATGGCAGGTACTTTTCCAACAAGTTACCATATCACCTTCATATTTTTAAAACATAGAGTAGGCATTGACTCCATTTAGAAAATGAACAAACAGACAAAGAGGTTTCTTTGCAGTTCATAAAAGACAAAGCCAATGTTTGAAGCCAGAGCTGTCTGAACCACAGCTGAATGCAAAGCTCCATTGTCACCTGGCTGTTTCCACAGTGTCCCACTCAGTGCAAGACCTCAGAGAAAAGAGATGTCTGATAATATTGGCAGAAAGTGAATTAGAGTAGAAAGCACCCTGAATTTGAAATCAGGACATAGTCTGCTGAATGGCTTTGGACAAGTGCTTACTTGAGATTTCCACCTATAAAATTAAACAATCCTTTACTATAACTACAAAAATTTTTAACTGAATTCTTTATTGGTACATTTTATATACAGTTCACAATCACACTCAACAATGGGAAATTTGTACCAGTATATGACAGAAGTTAATTCTCATTTTTACCCATATCCCTACCCACCTACAAACCCCCACCCCTTATATACATGCTGTTTCTTTTTCTTTCTGAAACATATTTATTCTTTTCCCTCATTACGTTCCTCCACCACATTCCCTTTGAATATTTCCTATTTTACAAATCTATCATACATTTAAGAAGCACAGCGACTTAGCTTCTGTAAGCATGAATGAGAATCCTGAGCTCATAATTTCCTCACAACTGTTCTGTTGAACCTCTAAGAGTAACTTGTCCTTACATTCACATTTTTTGGGCTTTGAACATTGTTTGGATCTCTATTTTGTTTATTTTTTTTCTGAGCCCTCAAGGCAGCTGTTTCCCAAACTAACATAACCTTTTGGTCAGTACAGTCTGTTTGGACTGCCATTAACTCCTATAAGATGATATTCTTATTCCAACTATTCTAGAACTTGCCTTCACTTAACTAAATAAGTCTACTTGCTGTGTTTAGCCTTCTAAATCTGTTCCTCTTATGCCATGTCCTGCTAGTTCATAGAAAGAACAAATTTGTCTTCCCCATTAGCATTCCACTACCATCTAATCAAAGGTCAAGGACATCTGAATTTATACACCACCTTCTTCCACTCTGTCCATTTCACTGTCTTATGTCACTAATAGAAATTACTTTATTCAAATCACACATAGGTCCTTTTTCTTCTGATGTCAAACTAAACTCTCAAGACCATTTAGCAACTGGGGTACGTTATCATAGTGAAGGGGATCCTTATGTGCATTCATATTTAACTTATACAAGTTTAGTGATACAATTTGGACCTGGAATGTTCCTCGAAGGCCCATGTGTTGAAGCCTGGTCCCAAACTGGTGGTGCTATTGGGAATTGGTGGGAAATTTAAAAGGAAATGGGCAGTTTGGGGAGGTGGGCTGAGTGGATATTGGGAGCCCGGCCCCTTCTCCCCCTCTGCTTCCTGATTGGCAAGAGGTAAACAGTTTTTCTCTACCAGGTGCTTTCTCCCCTAATATTCTGTCTCAGCAGAGTTCCAAAGTGATGAGTTAAGCAAACATAGACTAAAACATCTGAAACTATGAGCCAAACTAAATATCTTATCTTTAAACAGTTTATCTCAAGTATTTTTTTACAGTGATACAAGGCTGGCTAACACTTGGTTAATGATGGATTCCTAAGATGACACGAGTGGGAAAAATTCTGTCTTTGCTAACTGTTTTTAAAGTGATCTCAAATTTCACTCAGAAAGCTATTCTAAATTACACCCATCCCATGCAAAAACATACAAACACACACACACCTTATATGATACAGATCTTATATTCTTCAAGGTACTTTCAAATAGAACTTTAGTGAAATTTCTATCCCCACTCACTGATCCACTAACTCTCCACAGCCTGACCTTGAGGGAGCTTGTGAACCTGAACTCCTCCTGTCACGTCCATCATTTGCATTAGCCCCATATGGACATCTTGTCCTCCAGGTTTGCTCCCTCACAAGCACAGGTGATCACTAGTTATCCATCTTGATTTCCAAAGCAGTCCAGGAGATTAGTACAGATGAGAATTGATTAATGTTCCCCCGAAAAGTTCAATAACTGTTTAATCACAGCTTGGAAATAAAGCAATGCTTCTGATCTTTTACAAATTAATTTAACGTTGCATTAAAAATAAAATACGCCATAAATTGTGCTGTGCAGGGATAATCAATGCCTCATTATCTTTCCTTCTAGCAAAATGCACTGATTCTTTTAAAGCCATTAATAAGCAATATTGGGCCATACACAGCCACAAATGTGTTCAAGTATTATTGATCCTTCATCTATAAAACTAATCTCATCAGGGCAGAATTTATGAGCAGTAATAATGCAAACTGCTCCACAGTCCATATTAAAGAAATAAAGAAAAAAATTCATGTCCATAAGGCAAGATTATAAGATCACTGGAGAGGAACAATTTTGGAGCCCTTGTTCTACTGTGTTGCTGGCACATCGTGACACTTAATCACTGTTAAATATAAATCTAATTTAAAATCATCAGTAGTGACCAATGAGATGTTAACAATCTCCTCATATAACCAAACCACTATGATAATTCTATAATTTAGATTGATATTACCGCTTTCCTTAGAGAGTAATAGAATATTATGCACAAATCATCTATAAAGATAGTTCTATAATATTTTGTATTTTATGACACAATTTTCACAAATATTTTGGTACTGAAACAGAAAATTTGAGGTGATAAATTATCTTTATTGTGCGCCTTTGTAAAATATGTTTTGTCCATGTGTCCAACTGCCTATTATATCTGTTCCCTTGAATGCCTGTCAAATCCTGTAAGCCTAACATGTCCAAAACTCCTGGGCTAGTGCCCAAGCAATGGAGGTAGTTGCTGAATTTTAGGGTTCACTTTATCCTGCATGCCAGACAGTAAGGGAAGGAGGAACTAGCCCTTATGGCTTCTGTACAAGGAGAATGGAGAACTCTTCAAAGATGAAAGAAGGTAGGACTGGATAGCTAAACACTGCACATGTACCAGCAATATTTGTATGCTTTATTTTAATTAGTATATGAGACAGAAGCAATACATTGTTTTTAGGTAACAGCAAGGACCATCTTACTACCAACCTACCAGAATGAAACTATCATCACTAAAATAGCTCCAAACAAAGAGGTTAGATTTGGCTGCAGACTACTATTGTCTGTTGCTATGGAATTTTACCTGGTTTATTGAGATATATTCTCAAATATAAGATATAATATCATCCCTTTACTACCTATCTTTACCCCAAACAGCAATGATGATACATAAATATTCAGAATATCTGATTTATGTCTTTTTAAGAGTTTACCTAAAATTTTAAAACCAGTCATTGTGTTTTGAGAGTTTTAGGGTTGCTATCAGTACTAAAAGTGGCTTTTGTGTAGGAAAAGCAGAACTGGACTTCTCCTCTCAACTCTTCACAGCCTTAATACACTTTCTAGTCTGAGACATAAGTGACATATCCCCATTCAATTTCTTTTTTAGCTTTTAATTCTAAAAGAATCCTTTTTGTCTATTTATAAAAACAAAATTTTATAACAGAAGCATAAGTAAAAACTCGCCTCCCCAGAATTTCCACATTTTGCAAACTTTTTGTTAAACTGTCAACCACAATTTCAGAGTTGTTAACAACACTCACTTACACTTGGCAAGTCAAAGACTGAAAACACCAACATTCCTCAGGATGTAACACACAGGGAGACAAATTCAGAGAGTGAGTGAAGACAAAAGGAGGACCTGGGCCCAGAAAAGCAAAAGTCTCCACTAGAGGACAGGAAACTAACTGTCCAGAGGCCAAGCTGCCCCTCAGGGCTAATCTGGGAGGGTGGCAGTGACGGGCAGGTCTGTAGTGCTATCCAGCGGCACACACTGAATATGAGCAAAGGTTGTTTCTCCTTTTCTTCCACAAGCTCCTAAGTCAGTCTCTTTGTCACTTTTTGCTCTTGGAGGTTGAATGTCAGATTCATGGGCAAGAAAACAAGCTGATAGAGCATTTCTGAGGCCACATACTCTTGTGAAGACCAACTGGCTTGACTGTAAGTTCTTTTATACTACTTTAGCATAGATCAGTTTAATTTGAATAAGTTAATTCCTAGAGCAAGGAGTTAAGCTTAGTAAACATTTGAATCATAATATATCTATAGCATTTGGTCTCAAATACTCACATGAGCAAAAACTACTTATGAACCTTGTTTCGAAACTCAGGTACTCACACACATGCGCGCACACACACAAAAAACACTCAACCTAATAAAGCATTAGGGAAATGCAAATCAAAACCACAACGATGACCTGTAATTCCAGCACTCCAGAGGCTGAGGCAGGAGTATCACTTCAAGTTCAAGGCCAGCTTCTGCTACATAATGCCAACCTAGAACATACAGCCAGACCCTGTCTCTAAAAACAACAGCAACTACAGTAAGAAAACCACAATGAAGTACTAATTAAAGTCCTTTAGAATAGCTAAAAGTAAAAAAAAAAAAAAAAAACAGACAATAGCATTTGTTATCAGGGAGGTGGAACAACTGTAAATAGCACTGACATTTTGCTTTTTGTTTGTTTGTTTGTTTGCTTGTTTGTTTTTGTTTTTTGCTTTTGAGACAGGGTCTCGCTTTGTAGTTCAGGCTGGCCCTGAGCTCACTATGGTGCCCAGGCAAGCCGCCGCGAACTCAGCAATCCTCCTGTCCCTGCCTCCCGAGTGATGGGATTACAGGCGTGAGCCACCACGTCCGGCATTGTGACATTTTGTTTTGAAAACAGTACAGAAGTGCCTCAAGATACTAAATATACAGATATATGACAGCAATTTCAGCCTAACTATATATCCTTGCTAGTTTACTGGACTGTCATAACAAAGCACCATGTTGAATGACCTGAGCAACAGTTCTGGAGGGTGGTAGTCAAAGATTAAGGTACCAATGGGTTACTTTTTCTATAAGCCCTGTGTCCTTGGCTTATAAATATGTGCTGCTTTTTGATATGGTTGTTTCTGTACTTGAGTTCTATTGTCTCCCTGCACACAATAAGCTCCTCTTTTTATAAAGACACCAATGAAATTGGACTAGAGTCCACCTCAATGGTCTTATTATAACAGGATTATCACATTAAAACTTTCTCTCTAACTGGAGACACATTTTGTGGTTCCACTTCAAAATATTCATGATGGAGTCTATAATGCCAAGAAAGTCTATGTACACAGAAAATCTATATATGAAGTTTCATAATAGCACTATTCATACTAACCAAAAGGGAAAGCAATCCAAAGGTCTATCAGCTGACCAAAAAAAGAAGTAAAATATGGTATCTCCAAACAATGAATTGTTATTGGATCATAAAAATGAATGAAGTACCGACTTATAATATTACATGGAAGTACCTTGAAATTATTACAGGCAAAAGAAACAAGTTGTGAGAGGCCACTTTTTATGTTATTCCATTTGCACAAAATGGATAGATGTGGGAAATCCATAGAAAGAAAGTGTATTAGTGGTTTCCAAGAGCTGCAACCTCCTGATTTGCTAAGGTTTTTCTTCTTGGGGGGGGGGTGATGAAAATGTCCTGAAACTAGTTATTGATGAGGGTTGGACAACTTTCTGAATATACTGAAAATCATTTCATTGTATACTTTAAAAGAGTGAATTTTATTGGGTAGAATTACATCTTAATAAACACATTATTAAAATTTAAAATTTGACATACATTCTGGGTCCCCCATTCCAGAGATTCCAATTCAAAATCTCAGAAAAGACTTAGAGATCTGCATTCTTTTTTTTTTTTTTTTTTTTTTTGCTTTCTGCTTTTTGAGACAGGGTCTCGCTTTGTAGTTCAGGTTGGCCCTGAGCTCACTATGGTGCCCAGGCAAGCCGCCGGGAACTCAGAAATCCTCCTGTCTCTGCCTCCCGAGTGCTGGGATTAAAGGCGTGAGCTACCATGTCCAGCATTGTAGTATGCGGTGTTGATTATTGGTGGGCGTGTCTTCACACCCAGCATTATATGTAGTTACCAGGGATCGAACTCAGGACCTTGTGCTTGCGAGGCAAGCGCCAGAACCACTGAGCTAACCCTCCGGCCTGAGATCTGCATTCTTTTTTTTAATTGAATTCTTTATTAGTACAATTTATATACATCTCAAAATCACATATAACATTGGGAAATTTGTACCAGTATATGCCACAAGTTAATTCTCATTTTTACCCATATCCCTACCCACTCCCCCCTCCTCCCCCTTTATACATGCTCTTTTATTTTCTTTCTGTATCATATTTATTCCTTCCCCTCATCACATTCCCATACCAAGTTTCCTATAGAAATATTCCACTCTATAAAAGCTGTCCTACTTTCTAGAACTCATTTGCATCTAC
>PVIC010005733.1:0-56739 GCA_004025085.1 Thryonomys swinderianus
TATTTGACCCTGCAGTACTCTATAGCTAGAGTCAATCATGATTCAACCAAAAAAGTAACTACACAAGGATGTCAATATCAAAGTGAGAGTTATGGAGCCATCTTGGGGCCTGACTGCAATAAACAGTGTCTAGGACATGATTTAGCTATTTGCATGGAAGTACTGGTAGTAACTAAGCTAGAGCCAAACTGTAAAGGAAACTCTGTGAGGTATCTTCTTTATAACATATAGCTCCATGTCATGACATGTAACATGTAGCTCCATAATATCACTACTTCAACTGAGACCTTTTATTACTCTTTTTTTTTTTTTTTGAGTCAAGGCCTTGCTTTGTAGTTCAGGCTGGCCCTGAGCTCACTATGTAGCCCAGGCAAGCCTCAAAGTCAGCAATCCTCCTGACTCTGCCTCCTGAGTGCTAGGATTACAGGCGTGAACCACCACACTCAGCATGGTGGTGTGTGGTACTGATTGCTAGTGGGTATGAGTCACCATACCCGGTATTGTTGTGTGTGGTTACCCAGGATCTAACCAAGGACCTTGCGCTTGCTAGGCAGGCGCCAGAACCAGTGAACTAAATATCTGGCCCTTATTACTCTTAACTACTTAATATTACTTCCCTAATCGATGGCATGCTACTCAAAAGCTAATCATGTCATCCATAAAGTTACTGACAGTCCCAAGTACATGCTGCTTTGCAAATTTTGAATAACTGAATATTCTTGATTCAGGGAAGAAAATACAGGGCAGGAAGAGAGAAAATTAACCTCTATTCTTTTATTAATTGAATTCTTTATTGGTACAATTTATATACATCTCACAATCACATATAACATTGGGGAATTTGTACCAATATATGACACAAGTTAATTCTCATTTTTACCCATATCCCTACCCACCCCACCTCCCCACCCCCTATGTACATGCTCTTTTATTTTCTTTCAGAATTATATTTATTCCTTCCCCTCATTACATTCCCACACCAAATTTCCTTTGGAAATTTCCCATTCTACAAAAACCATCATACTTTCTAGAGCTCATTTGTATCTACAGGTGTTCATATCAAAGAGAAAATCCAGTATTTGCCTATCTGTGATCTATTTATTTCACTTACTAGTGTGTTCTCCAGGTGTATCCATTTTCACATAAATGAATCAATCTTGTCATTCTTTATGGAAGAATAATACACCATTATCTTTTTAAAAACACATCTTCTTTATCCACTCTCCAGTTTAACCTTTATTCTTATAGAACTCCCATTTGTGGAAGGCAAAATATTAAGTAAACTAGCAGTAATCATACAGTGCAAACTTGTGGTCAATTCTGGAGGGACATTGAAATACAACGTCATAGCAGGAAGGAGTGGCTTGCTCTAAGAGGGTCAGAAAAGGCTTCAGTGTGGACATTTATATGAGCTGAGACCCGACAGTAGACAAGAAACTCAATGACAAGAAAGCATCGCAGGAAGAAGGATCGACCAGCAGAGCTCTGTGTTTAGGAAATTATGTTTGAACAACAAAAAAGATGTTGTGAGGCTAAAAGCTTCTGTTAGGGGAAGAATCAGACATTTTCCTCAAGATCACATATGAAGTCGCTGAATATTTTTGAAAAGGGAAATTGAATGTTAACAAAAGGGCTAATCACCCCGCTAAGATTCACGTGTTTAGAGGCTCCCAAAGACCTCACTTCCTCCCTAAAGCTAACTCCTGTCTCACTCTTCAACAGTCGTACCCTCCTCCTCCCTACCGGTAACCCTTCCTTCCTGTCTGTCCTCTAGAGCCATTTTCCTCTCCTTGGCAACAGCTCTTCTGCGCAGAAGCCATTTGTTCTTACTTCACCTCTGAAATGACTTGGTTGGAATATTATGGTTTGGATTTGAAATGTCCCCCTCTGCTCAGGAATTAAAGGTGTGGTTGCCAACTGCTAGGTTTTTCCAACTGATAGGAGTGACTGGGTCATGAAGCTTCCAACTTCAAGTGGATTTATCCACTGATGAGCTCATGGTTTAATGGCATCACTGGAAGCTGATAGAAACAAGGGGGAGGCTCACTGTGGGGGTTGGGTCGTGGGGATTATGTTAGTATCATCAAGAAGTGTACGTACCTTAGTAATATAAAGCATTTCCTCTTCTCTTCTTCTCATAGCCCAGACTTTTATCTCATCTGAGAGTCGCTGCCAGTACAATTTGTTCAAAACCATTCATGTCCTAAGTCAGAGAGGTACATCCTTTTTCTGTGAATACTGATAGCAAATACTGATAGCTTTGTGGCCATGTGATCTCCTTTGCAACCACTGAACTCCACCATTCTTAATGTACAAATCATAACCATGAGTAGTGTGTAAGTGAGGGGGATGCTATATAGTAATAAAACATTATTTATAGGCACTGTAATTTATATTTCATATAATTTTCATTTTCATGTATCATGAAATCTTTCGATTCTTTCCAAACATGTAAATTACAGAAACCACTCTCAGCTCGCCAGCCTTCAAGATGCCATGGAAAACTGACACATCAAACAGGAGGTCTAATTCAGTGATGCTTCCAAAAATATGTCAGAAAATGTCTTTTCAATCCTATGTGCCATATACACTTAGGTATGGGAGAAACACATTACTGCTAGCCTTTTCAATTCATAGCCAAGTGACTAAGAAAGGTGAGGCAATAAAGAAGCTCCTGGCAAGAGCCGTGACAAGTCTGTCCTCCTGTGACTTTAAACTTTAAATTTGATTTAATTAATAAATCAATTTAATATGATCCTAAATAATTTAATATAATCCTACACTGATGCTTCTCAAAGTACCTAACAGAAGCAAACACAAATATTCTCTAGAGGAAAATTAAAACCTTCACTACAAATCCAGAATTGCATAATATAAAACACTGGAGTAACGATCCCACAGGAGTAAGTAAATTCGATAGAAATAAGACTCCAAATAATTAAATGTTATGCATTGTGGGATCCAGGGGAAGGGAACGTAACTAGGACCTTTGGATTTAGGTTCTAGTCTAGTGTGATTTGACTGCACACAGCGAAATAATATCTAGGTAGAAGTGAGGCTTAGAGAAACTGAGTTTGGGCTTGATCCATGCTACTCTGGGTAGCAAAAGACCCCTGGCCCCAGCCTGTCACAACTTTTATTCAGCACCTCTCCAGTAACAAAATGTAACAGACTCAGAAGGCAGGGTAAACACCATAATGGAGCAGTTCCACCTTGAAGCATCACAGCATGTGGGACACCAGAGTCCTTGTTGTTTTCCATGGTGAAGGTGAGCTGAGTGCAAAGTGGCAGGCAGCCAGGCAGGGCGTTCCAATTATTCTTCCCAAACAGGATTCTTTTGTAACATAGTTAAGTCCAAAGTCTGTCTGCAGGAAGGCCTGGTCAGTTTTGACCTTCCAATTATTTCTCCCAAACAGGATTGTTCCCAACAATGCATACACTGGAATTTTTTTTCTGACATGCAGTATGAAAAAGTAAACCTAAGTATTTAAGGACAAAGGACAACGCCTGAAGCAGGAATAAGAATCAAATTTATGTAACAATTAAAACTATTGGACTTTCATAGAAGATACAGCTGAAAGAGAATTCATGAATCAGAAACTTCATCTAAAGAAGTAACCGGCAATGCAATAACAAGAGACAAAGAGATGCAACATTTTTAAAATGATAAATGGACACTAGGGTGAGAAATTCTGGCATACATCTATTCAACTTTCCAGAGTGAAGAGGGATCAATGAAATTTTAGAGAGAAAATATTAAAAAATTAAAAGCAACAATATTTAAAAATTCCACACTATGATCCCAATTTTGAGTCCTTTGATTTAGGAACTATAGTAAATCATAAGCAAGATAAATCAGTAGAAATTAACTTCATAATTATAATCAAATTATAAAATCCCCACAGCAATAAGATTTAAAAAAACATCTGGGGATGAAAGACTGCCTGCAAAGTATTTTCTTAGTTACACTTTCATTGACAGCATACTTCTCAGTGAGAAGAAGCACAGTAGAAGATAGTATGAATCAGTCTGCCAAGTGAGAAGACAGTTCAATTCAAGGTCAGTAAAGTGAGAAAGGAGGTTAGCACAATGGAAAACTAGGTGGACTTATGGTACCTATACCACTGGAACTGTAACAAGGACTGGACGTGTTATACCTGGAAAACACTGAGGAAATGCTTGCTAAGTTATTAATACTGTGTTTGCTATTATTGTCTATTTTGTATTATAGCGGAAAAAGATAGAAGTGGGAGATAAACAGATCTATCTTCCAGTCCATGTCCTGTCTCCAATTAGCTGAGTGATCTTGTGTCCGTCATTTAGGCTCTCTGGTCCATCTGATCTGAAAGCCAGTGCTTCCCATCTACCACATCATACGGTGTTGCTGTGCTGACAAACTCCAGTGCGCACAGCTCTCAACATTGTGTCAAGATTACAATCAGCACTCAATAGCTATCACATTTAATGTCTTGCCACCACTTGCTGCTTTTTAGCTGTCGTCACTGTGTTGAATTTTTGGGACATGAATTAAGCTAACAATGCAGACTCAACCTGCGGATCCAGGAAGGAGTGAATGAATGAAAGGATGTGATGTAACTATCACCAAACCTGTTGCACAGAAGCCCATAATCCAGGCGGAACCATTCCCCCCCATTCCTTTGCCTCCCCTGAGTGTCAGGCACAGCTCCACCGTGGACAGACCAGCTGGTGAGGGAGAGCGTTCCCTCAACAAGCCAAGTTTTGCTAAGTGGTGAAGGCAGCAGATTGGATGGAGCCAACCAAGTTCAAGCTATGGATATTTCCACCTACCAGCATGTTTCACACTAGTGTTGATGTTTGAACCCAGAAGTTGAGGCAGAATTGCAAATCTATTCTCTGCTTCACTTCACCCATAAAGGAGGCCTATGTCTAGCTACACCACATATTCCCAGGTGCTCTGGATGTTTTATGTGTCCTTGTGACTGAGTTCTGGCCCACAGGATGTAAAGGGAAGGGCATAAGCCTTTTTGCAAGGTTAGAAATTGATTGGGTGGACTGAATTCTCCACAATATGCATACCTGTCAAGATAGGGGGAATATAAACATGGTTTCAACTACATAGCTGGGATGATTCCCTAGGAACCACTGAGTAACACGGATGGAAAGTACTGGGCCTCTGATTGGCTACAGAGAGCACCACTGACCAGCCAGCCTGCTCCTCTGATAATCAGGATTACAGGTGAGACCTTAGACTTGTGTCCTCTGCACTGTGTTTTGCATCCTTTTGTGATTTCTTCTGTCACTAGTTAGTACATGGTGGTTGTGGATAGTAAACGGGACAGTTCACAAAAAGGACAAGCAATGTGTGCCATGGGGTGAAGTTTTGACAAATAATTAGTATGATTTCTGTTTGCCATGCTGTGATCTTCTCAGTGCCATCTGAGCCACACACCAAGGATGGGGAAAGAAACTCTAGATATGTGTTACTATAAGAGTCACAGGAGTTACATTCTAAGTAAGGCCAGAAAACCAAATGGCTGTTCCATTTTATTCTTGGCATATTTTGTGATACTCCTCACAGTAGGAAATTCACTTTCATTATTTTATTCATTCTCATAACATATTTATGGCTTAGGTGTTAGTATTTCCATTTTACTGTTGCAACAGACTTATGGAAGTAGGGGACTGCTGATCTTGAAGGTAATCGTCATTTGGATAATAAAGAAATAAAAACTACTTCAGTCAAGTCAAGACTCCCTAAATTCCCAAATATTTGCAAATGAAACTGAATTTTAAAAGGACACATTAAATGACAACGTCGCAGGGAGTCATTGGAAGAAATGCTAAGTGACATAGCAACATTTTAATTCCATTTGGTCTGGCTCTTCCAAAGATCACCCTTAAGGGATTCTAATCATTAATCACCCAAAGGTTTTCTGTCTGTGCTCTGGCTGCCTTTTCTGGGAAAATGATATATCTTGAATTTTAAAAGTCACAGTAATGGTCCCCAGATGAGTTCAGGGTACAGATTTTTACCATTACCCACGCAGTCAACATTTCTAGACCTAAGGGACAGTAGCATGATTCTCTTCCGATGATGAATTTATATAAATATTCATGCAAACATGATAACACTTGATTCAGAGAGTTTCTGCAGAATCACTTCACAGGTTCTGTATTTTCATTAAGGAGATATTCCAAGGATTTAAAGCCAGCTTTCAATACTGTAAATTCCCTTAACTCAGAACCAAAGATGTATTTTCCCAGGAGGAATCAATTCACATGAATAGCTTCTCAAATGATCTTCCCCTCTCCTGGCCACTATGAGCCATGCACAACCCCACTCTTCTTCCTCCGCTCCCTGGCCTTGAACAAAACCAAGGGCAAAGGGACCAGCTGATAAAGGACAATATGGCTCCAGGCTGAAGACTCCTTAGCTTTCAAGAAGGAGGGATGTAGAGAAAAGGAGGAAAGAGATGGACAGAACCAGGGGCCATTAAGATCTGTTGCCACCAACCTCATCTCAGCGCCCATGACAAGGATTCCTTCTTTGACTAAACTGTATTCAAATGACTTTGAGCCATGACTTTATCTAGGCCTCGTCCTTGATGTCCTGAGTCCATTTTACTATAGAATCCTGCTAATCCATTTTGTACAGCCCCCTCCAACTTTGAGTCAGTCAAGCACTTCTTTTCCCACTCTTGATCTCCAGCCATCTACTTACTTATACCTTTACACTTAACAGAGTTTTCTCAATAACTTCCCACCCCCCTCCTAACTCTGGCAGATGCCTATAAATCTCTACTTATCACTGTTGTATTCCAAGTTAAATTCACTCTCTTCCCTATTGCAAAAGTCTTGACCCCTACTGCAATACTCTTGAATAAAATCTTCTTTGCTGTCTTAAAAAAAATTCAGTGTGCAAAACTTTTTTCCACTGTCTTGAGAAATATGACTGGAAATAACAGTGTTTTTGTGCAGCAAGAGTGTGCTATGGATTTTGTTTTATGCTACCTGCATGTGAATCGTGAGTGGACAGTCTCATAGCCAGGTTTTCAAATGTCTTGGGGAACTAAATTGAGCTTCTTTGTTCTCTTCTGTTAAGTTTCTGTTACCAAAGGCAAGTATTTGACCCAAGGTGGGTCTTGATTGACTTCTGGTAGGATGAACAGGAGTGACTGTCCTTCCTGACTAGGACATGGTAGGTTGGCTGAAAACAGTATGCAGAAAGTAACCTGAGCTGGAATAGGTGTGGCTTGTCCGTCAGAGATAGAATGTCCCTGCAGAGCAACTGCAGAGAACAGGATCTGAGAGAGGATAAGAGGCAGCTACTGACTTCAGTACCGCTGCCATCTTCCTGTCCTGCTGCCTGCCTGCTTCTGCACGGCCTGGGCTGCTCACAGGCTGCTTCTCTTCTAGCTCTTCAATTTTTTCCTTCTTCTTTTGTTTTAAATAAAAGCTACATTTACCTGTTCACCAAGTGTCCTGGTCCATTCTCTGAGTGTGACAGAAAGAGCCACAATCCCCCAACACCTTCCCACCTGGCAACACTCCCAAATCAGAAAGACTGTCTTCCAAACACTAAGGTCTCCAAAGGGAAACTATGATTTCTACCATGGAAGAAAAAAGATATTAAGATGATTGTGAGACATTTGGGAAATTATTCACAACAAATAAAGTAAAACCCAATTTAGACTAACGTAAGCAGTGTTATCCTAACTATGAATTACCTCAAGGTTAAAACAGGAAGGAAGAGCAATAAGACGGAAGCACTGGCCCTGTGGCTAAGCAGACTATTTTATATCATTGTATGTTTTCTGTAATTTGTTCCTTGAACATGTGGACTTCCACAATTAACAGGGAGGACCACTGTGTGGATGGGAATCTGTGATTAAAAGCTTTGTGCACACGTTGCTTCTCTTACCTGGAACTAAAAGCAGTGGGCGCACTATGGGAGTGATGTTTATTTCTCTGGCTTCTTCCTACCAGCATTTCTTGCCCCTTCTTTCCCTTATGTCTGCTTCATTCTGACCCTCTCCTGTTCCTTCCTATAAAAGACAGATTTTCTGTGTCTGAAGCAAGACTATTTCTTCTACACCAGTGTCCTCTCTCTGGCTCATCTTCTAAATCATCCTCTTTCCTTTACAAAATAAAGTGAGCTCTATCAAATAGTTTTCTCCACCTCACACGATGTTGGCCTGCGCCCTTCCTACCTTGCTGCTATTTTCCACATCTAAGAAAGGGATAGTATGTGTAAAAGCACTTATAAATCACTGTGGAAATAGAAATTGGTCATTTTTCATAAGTCAGCTACTCTTACTGTAAGGACTTATCATATTGTATCAATTGAACTAGAGCTGAGAGTTATTTGTCTTTCTCCTGCCCTGTAAGACAAATTTTGTGATGTCCAAGGATACCTTCTTCTTGTCCAATGGCCACTATATAGTCAGTCCTCAAAGTATTTTGTGCAACATTGTCATTGCTTGGACAAATCTTGGTCAGGCTTCTGAAACTCTTCCTTACAAACTCCAGTTTTAATGAAGACTCTGCTAAGCCCATTTAGCAAGGAGCCCTCCACGAGCACTCAATATCAGGTTAGGTTCTGCATCCTCCATCATCTTATTAATGGTGTCTTATCAGTCTGACCATACTCTAGCAAGATTTTTATTAGGTCATTTTGTCTAGAATTCTTTTCCTTTCTTCCTTTCCTTCCACTTCTCTCCCTCCCTCCCTTCTTTCCTTTCTTTATTTCTTAGGCTGCCTTCTCTTTGGAAGGCAGCTTCCAAACCCAGCCAGAGCTTGTGAGAGCACCCTTGTTGAGAGCTCACTGTGTTCTTTAGAACTATTTCCCTTTTCTATTTTCCTTCTGGATCATAAACCCTCCTTCTATCTTTTAGAATTCCTGGTCCACAAAGTTGCCCTCTGACTATGCAAACATCTACTTCTTCCAGATCACTAAACATTTCTAATTCTAGTCCCTACCACATGTGCTTTTAAGGATGACGGGATGAACGGGCTTTGGGGAAGCTTCCCACCCTCAGACCTCTGGGCTGCTATCTACAAGCCACAGAACTACACTCATGTCTTTTCCAAATCTCACCCCAAATTTTCCGCTTGCTCTGCATGATGATTGTGGTGCAATTCTCCCCTTTTGGACTCTGTGTCTGTCTCCAGCTTCTTGACCCTTCTTGGAATTTGGAAGGAAAGTTTGTTTTACTCTGCTCCTTTGTAATTTTTCTTTGCTTAGTTTGACAGTATAGAAAGCCACTTATTTTTAAAAGAACCCCTTGTCATTTTCCATTTGGATTAGCAATAGGAAATGCTTTCAAAATGAAATAGGAACTAAACTCCCTGGCTCATTCATTGTTTTTCTGCTGGCTTCAGGAAGGTTTTTTGTGCTAGGTGCACTGGTTGTTCACAGGCAAGGCAAAGGCTTCATCTAGCAATACTTTGCCAGCTTCCGAAACATTCAGATGTCTAAAGAACTTTTTTTTTTTTTTGTTTTGAGACAGGGTCTCGCTTTGCAGTTCAGGCTGGCCCTCAGCTCACTATGGAGCCCAGGCAAGCCTCGAACTCAGCAGTCCTCCTGCCTCTGCCTCCTGAGTGCTGGGATTACAGGCGTGAGCCACCACGCCTGGCACTGTGGTATGTGGCACTGATTGCTGGTGGGTGTGAGTCACCACACCCAGCATTCTATGTGGTTACCAGGGATCGAACTCAGGACCTTGCGCTTGCGAGGCAGGCGCCAGAACCAATGAGCTAAATCTCGGGCCCCTGAAGAACTTTGGAAGCATCTCATGTCCCATTCAAAGCAGCAATAGCCATTCCTACATCATCAGTTTTCTCAAGCTAGATGCTCAACCCTATTTTGCTAAGAGGAAAATTAAAAACAATCAAAAAGGTAGGTGAAATGTGCTTGAGATTTCAAAGCCAGGTACTGGCTGGGAAACATAGAGATCACCCAGTACAGCCCCGGTTCCATATCTGTGAAATGGGGATAAAGTGCCCTGGTCACGGGACTGTAGGAAAGATTCATGATAGCATGAACAAAGTGCCCAAAGTCTTGACTGGCATACAGAAAGAGATTAATAAAAATTTATTATTTCTAACCCTTCGGGAGGCTATGGTTTATTTGCCTGTGATGAGACTGCAGTTTCTTTCCCTTTGCCTGGGAATTTATGAGTTTGTATCCTAACATCAGTTACCTCAAACTGACCAAGAGCTACCATCAGCAGTTATAGATGTCTGTACTTCAGATCCAGAAAATAACATTTTCAGGTTTTATGGTAGACAAAATCTTGCACAAGAGAAAGCCCAGAGGCAGACTACTGCACACGTGAGCCAAGTGGGCATTATTAAAAAGCTGGTTTTTAGACATAGCTGCCTGACAATCAGGAAGGCTTTGAACTTCTCTGAGATTTGGGTTCACCATCTGAGAAATGGGGATAATTCTGGATATCCTGGCTTCCCCAGGGTTACTAGGAAGAGCGACACTGAGCTTGTTTGTTAAAAAGATTTAGCCCTGGCTAGAGCACCACAAGCTTCCTACAAATGATCATTTTCAACTCTTATGGTGGAATGCTGGGAACTTCCTTTACCCCGTGGCAGGATCTGTCTTACCCACATACAGTAATGGGAAGGAGTTTTATTCCTGAAAAAGACGATATCATATATCATCAATTGCAGTGATCAGATTAGGCTACAGCTACAGAGTTCATCTGGTGTTTGTTTCTGTTGCTTTTATTAATGCCACAACATTAAACTTGGTTTCTTCCATGTACATTATGAACTTTAAGTCCAAACTTCATTCTCACTGAATCTGTCTCAGCCTCCTCAGCCAGCCCTTGCCTCTTGCGCTGATAGGCTCCTTGAATCCTGTGAAGCTTTCTTCTGTTTTTGCCCATCAGTATTCAAGATCTCCTTTTTCTGCCCTTGCAAGAAAGGGCTCTTCTAAGAGCTGCAGGAGGAGTATGCTGGGGAAAAGACTGAGAATTATCTGGTTGAATTTAGCATTTGCTTCAATCTTTGATCTCGGATGCAGTCAAGTGTCAGCCAGACCAAAGTCATTTTATGTATAGGCCTGCATAAGCGAAGTAGAGGGACTTCATGGTTAATTGATTAAAATGTTCCAAAGAAGGTGCAAGATCAAAGGGCCGCTCACTGGTTTTATGCTTCTCTAGAGTCCCACAGGCCACGTGGATGACATAAGTGACCTTGGGCGTGAGTGTATTCAAAAGCTGGTGTTTGTTTGTTTTATTTCAAAACACAATTTGTGTTTCCCAGGGCTGCCTGGTGACAGGTTGTATCGAGGGCTCCCCGCGACCCTCATCTCTGTGTAGCAGGAAGCACAGCTGAAGCCACCACTCTGAGCCGGAGGGCGTGACCCTGCCATACGGCCACCGGTGCCTGTTTCTGCCAAACCTCAAGGAAACCGACCCCATTACTCCATTATGTTACTGGAAGGCAAAGACCACAATCTGCTCTCTATCATTTCTCGCATTTCCAGTAAGAGTTGAGAGGAGGTTCATGAAGTACAGAGGCAGTGCTTGGCGCAGGGACAAAAGAGAAGCTGGAGAACTTCCCATTGTCCCATACTATCCTGATAGTGGGCAGGCATCTGTCAGGAAAATGGTTTCAAAGAGAACCTCTCATTATTGGAAACTTCACAGAAGTGGAAGAAGGTAGAAGAGGATCTGCTCTCCCAAGAAGCCTCATAAACTGAGCACTACCAAGCAGTTGCTGTCTTCCAGACCCGGACTTTGAGCCCAGTGCACCCGTGAGAAGTCTCAACTCATCCCGCTTCCTAAGAGACGTGAATGGCACAGAAGTGCAGCTGGCTCCCTACAGATCACAGGGTTCAAGCTAGGGTTGAGCCCATATTGGTTTATGTCTCCTCAATCTCTTTGTAAAAGGCTCAGTTGTGTCCCCTCAAAATTCATGTGTTAAAGCCATAACCCCCAGTACCTCAGAATGTAATTCAGTTTAGAGACAGGGTCTTTCAAGGCATGATTCAACTGAGTTCATTAGCATGCCTCTAATTCAGTGCAACTGGGATTCTACAAATGTGAGAGAATTTGAATACAGACTGTGGGAAGGAAAGACTTCGGAGACACGGAGAGAAGTTGGCCACTTCAAAGATAAGGAACCATCTTGATTTGGAGCACTCGCCTCTCAAATCTAGAGAAAAGAAAAGTCTACTGGGTCAGTCACCTGGTTGGTTGATTGCTTTAACGACTATGGCTCTGAGAAACTAATGTACACCCCTAGGCTGTGACTGATATCCTAGAAGAAAACTTGGGGTGACAGAAGCCTAAGAAAAGCCCTTCCAGTTGTCTTGATATAAGACACACTGTTATCAAAATGAGTAACATCCATACACTTAGCAAATAATTTGATTTTTAAGAGCTATTTGAGTGCATTTTCTGTGAAAAGAATATTGTTTTTTCTATAAAGAAGATGTGATAAAAACGAAGTAACGTAATGAATGAGAATTTCTAATTCTTTGAATCCCTCTGTAACACAATTCCTCTTGAATGATTTAGATGAATCTGTCTCATGCTACACAAAACCTGGCTTATAGAATCTTCACTGAAATTATTAATTACCTGTACCCTGCACTTAGAGCTTGCATTTGTCTAATCCAACATTGAATTCCCAGGGCCAAAGGAGAGACTTTGTTGGATAAATCAGTGAAGTCAGGCAGGCAACACAGCTAATGAGGGCAGCTGGGCTGTGGTTACTTTGTCAGGTGCCACTGTCCTGTCCGTGCTCTGAAATAGTCTTGGCAATGGGGTCAGATGCCAAAAGGGCTCTGACTCTTAAGTGAAAGAACATGTGGCTTTTTGAGTTTGCTGGAAGAAATGCCCACCTAAGTGCTGAACTTCCTGAGTGCAAGACAAAAGACACACCCACAAGGTGTGCCAGAGGGAGGAGGGGAGAAAGCCAGGCAAGCAGACGCAGAGACTCCCAGGACACAGTGGTCACACGGAGGAGAGGTGAGGGCCGAGCAGAGCCATGAGTCTGGCAGGCCTGGCTTCCAGCCTGTGCTGACATCTATTCCCTTTTGTGGCTTTGGGTTTCTCATTCGGATTCTTCTCCCTTCTCTTTCCTCACCTCCATCCTTTTCCCTTCTACTCTCACTCTTCTTCCTTCCTTCCATCTTATGTCCCTCAGGGTTCAGTGAAATGCCAACTTGTTTTACTTGCGCTGAGATAAACCATGGGCAGGAGCCATGTGAATGCCGACAGCGGGCCTTGATCCAGGCTCCCTATCCGGGTGGAGAGCTCTGGGAGCCCCTCAGAAGGCAGCAGCCCCACACTCACTTTCTTCACCAGCCACAGCCACACTTGTCCCACTTTGCAATCAACAACAAACTCGGAGTTATGGTAGAAAGGGTGCTGTCCTTCGTGAATCCCAGACACCGAGCTGCAGAGTTCTGAAGAGCTGCCTTAGGAGAGTGGGGCTCTGGGCTCGGTGCCGACGGCTGTGCCGGGTCATGTACGCACAGCGCCATCACGTAGCCTCTGAGAACCTGCTGCTTGTCGCTGAGTCAACGCTTTCTCATCACCCAGGTGAGTGGCAAGGCTGTACGTGGCGGTCTGTTTCCTTCCCTCTGTGCTCCCAGACTCTAACGGGAAGGAAACCCCCGCCTCCTCCACGCTTCTCACTTGCTGTGCGCCCCCCCCCCAGCTCATTGACACAGAGGCTCTTCCGAGACGGCACCATGTTGATAAGGCATCGTCCGAGCTGGGGTGACAGCGCACAGTACCTGCATTCTGTGATCTCAGCGGGCACATGCTAATCACCAGGGTGAGCGCCAAGTGTAAAAGCCCAGCAGATCCACATTCCAACAAGCAAATAAACCAGAGGTGGGGATTTGAAATTCTAAAGAACAACTCGAGGATTCAACAGTAATAAAATATCCTAAATATAAATAGGGCCGACTTACAGTTCAGTATTGAATAACTGACATGGATGAGAAATAAAATGTTTTATAGTAGGATTAACATTATAGCTGCTTCCCAAGGATATCACTGTATAGATGAACAGAAAGAACATTTTTAGCAGAGTTGACTGAGTGAATGAGGATTGGGGGAGGAATGTGGCTGGTGATCACGTAAGGCCAGGAAGAGCCGGTCCTGCCAGAAAAGAGGACGCTCAGATGGAGAAGGTGCCTCTGTTTGGGATGCTACAACAAAATGCCAGTAACTGGGTAGCCTACAAATGACAGAAATGTATTCTGCATGGTTCCAGAGACTGAAAAATCTGAATTGATGTACACTGCATGTCAGATGAGGGCCCACATCTGGCTCATAAGTGTCATCCAGATGTACTTAGCATGATAGAAGGAAGTTTTCTTGTCTTTATGTTTCTTTTCCTTTACATGTACGTAAAAACCTCCAGTCCAATTCTTGATGGCTCTCCCTCTGAGACCTAATCACTGACTGACAGCCCCATTTCTTAATGCTATACTGAACTATCATCTGGAAGGTTATGATTTCAGTATGTGGAGTTAGAAGAGAAAGATATAATTATTCAGGTTAGAGTATAAAAATGAGATTAAAAGGTTAGTGTAGTGTGTGAGAGGTCCTTTAGAATTCATAAGTACCTAATGCTCAGAGTGTGATCTTACTTGGAAATCAGGGTTCTGAAGGCTTAATTAAAGATGAAGTCCTAATATCTTTGATTGAGCCCTACATCCAATAAGCAATATTCATATAAGAAGAGGAGAGTGGAGGGGAGGGGAGGAGAGGGAAGGAGGGGGAAGGGACATATATGAAAGAAAGCCATGTGCCCATAGAGACAGAGGTTGGATTGATAGTTGTATAAGCCAGCGGGCACCAAGGATTGCTTGGAGGCATGAAAAGCTAGGAAGAAGCAAGGAATATTTTTCTATGGAGCCTTCAGAATGAGCAAAGCTCTTCCAGTACATCTAGAACTTGACAGAGTAAACTTTTTCCCATGTAGTAAGCCATTTGGTTTGTGGTGTTTGTCAGGGCACCCCTAAAAACCTGATACTAAGTCAGACATGCCTAGGTCATATCACAGAACAGACAAGTCCTTCAAAATTTAAGTCCCTAGTTACAATATGGATAAGACCTACCATATACTGTTTCTGGAAGAATTAAATGAGATTAAAATATACAATGTGCTTAGTACTACATCAACACACAGTGAGCATCCAACCCACACTTCCTACTGTTACCCTTGCCCTTTATTATTTGTAGTAATAGTAATAGAATGACTGTTGTCGCTACTCAAAACACTATAATGAATGCTATCTACAATATCAAGATTAATAGTTCTTACCCTTAAGCTACTGTCTTCTTGAAATTTATAACAAAATACCATGTATTGGGTTGATTAAACAATGAACATTTGTGTCTCACAGCTCCTGAACCTAGAAAGTCCAAGGTCAAAGTGATGGCATTTTTAGTTCCTTGGCTCTCGACAGCTCCCCTCTCACCCCGTCCTCACATGGTGTCCTGTGCGTGAGGCCAGGATAGAAGCAGTGTTGTTGTCTTCCTCTCCTTTAAAGACTCTAGTTCTGTTCTGAGAGTCCCACTCCGATGCCCATCAAAGCTAGCTACTTTCCAAAGGTCTTGCTACTTCCTATCAGGTTGGGGGTTAAGATATAAATATTTACATTTTGTAGAGCATGGATAATCAGTCCATGACACTTGCTAAAACTAAATAAAATTTTAGCAGACACACTTAACAGTTGTAACACAGTGGAAATCTCAATACACTGTTATATATTGATCTTTTAGTATGAATTTAGATTTTTCTAAAATAAAACAAGATGGCGTTTGAATGTTTATAATTTTTTCACTTTTGCTCCTCACAAGAGGCAGCAAGCATACGTAGACACACAAGGGACATTTTCTATGTGAAAACGTAGAATCGTTTGGCTATAAGATTAGTTATCCTGGTAAAGAGAGCACAAGTTGAGACACAGCAAAAAGCATCCAGGTTTTTTTTTAGTGTTTGGTAGGCCAGCAGGACGCACACCAGCCTCTGTCTTGATCAGTTGTTGTTCATTTTACCAAAGTGGGCTTTTGTGGATGAAGTCTTGAAGCAAGCTTTTTAACAAGTGGTTAAAAAAAAATTATGTTTTCAAATCTGTTAAGTCATTGCTCCCAACTGGGAGAGACAAGGAGGCAGCTCTCCTGTCAAAGCCTGGCTGGCGAATTCCTCGGGGTCACTCTCACAACTTGCAAAGCTATTTATCATTTTAGCGAGCATCCTCAGAGGGAGCCCCTGGTGATTTACATGCTCCAGATAAATTATGATGCCTCTCATGATGCTATCATCAGTTCAGCTCACGGATTTGAACACTTTCTGGGAGAGGACTTTTTTTCCACCCTTTCTTAAATGATGAACAACTCCCAGACAGATTATATTGTAGTTGTCAAGTAAAAAGATATAGGTATGTTTTCTTAAAGATAAACAACCTAGTCACCACAGCTAGGCAGCATAGCAACAGGAAAAAACACTGTCAACTCAGAGTTAATTGCTTACCCCACCTGGAAAAGATCATCAAACTTGCTTGGCCTTTTATTCTTATTCTATTTAATAGTGGTTTTATGAGGCTATTTTATCTTCAATTAGGTATATTCTAAGTAAAGCTAAAAGTTATCATATAGTCTCACTTTACATTGAATGAACCACTTTACATTGTGTTCTGCTCTGTCCTCAGTTGATAGAACAAGGATTTTGCTTTTCTTAAGCCTGTACTGTATGGTCCACATGGCTTCTTCAGAGGGTTCCCGTACTTACCAAGATCCTTGGGTATTAACCCACAAACAGCTACACTGAGTATATGGAGAATAACGCCTCTCTTCAGAGATGTCCACGTTCTAGCCCTACAAATGTTACATGGTAAGGTGGAAGTAAGATTGCCAATGGAGTTAAGTTTGCTAACCTGTTTCCCTTAAGATGAAAGTATTACCCTGATCAACCCACATGGGCTTCATGTAATCACAGGGCCCCTTAAACAAGTGGAAGAGAGAGACAAAAGATTGGCTGCAATGGGGGGATGTGGGAAAGATCCCATTCCTGGCTTTGATGCTGGCAATGGGCAAAGCAAGCCAAGGGCAGCAGGCTGCTCCTGGGGTGGGGGTTGGGGGATACGTGTGAACCTGGATATTGCTCTAGAAGTCTGCCAGCACCTGGACAGGAGCTCTGTGAGGTGCTTTGCAGAACTGTGGGATGACAAACGTGTGCTGCTTTAAGCCTCTCCACTGTGGTTGTTCATTAATGTATTTATTTTTTCAATGTTACCGATTGAAGCTTGGGCCTTGGACATGCTACTCAGGTACTTAGTCACCGAACTACTCCCCAGCCTGCTAGTAATTTCTGAAAGCAGCAAAAGGAGACACACTGTAGGAGGCGCACTGTCCACCACGAATAACCATCCGAGGGCTAGTACAGAGCATTTACTTTATACGTGTACGGTAAGTACCACCTATGTCCCAGTGTCCCAAGAGAAATTTAATGTCGTGGATCCCTCTGGAGGCCGTGGGTTCTTTGTTCTCCTCTCTAGGTCTTTCCACCCCGTTACCTTCGCACAAGAGCCGACACCATCCCTGGAGCCAGCCCTGTTGGCTTTGCTCGTGTGAACTGTCAGGCCCTGTCCCCAGATGCTCATGGACGATTTATCAGGACGTCAGTGTTTTCATCACCTCCCTGGTCTATTTCTACCCTGCAGTGTGTCAACCTCCAAAACATCCTGGGCTTTCAACTACACAGGTAACTCCACTCCTCCAGGTGCTCTGTATGCTGCTTCATGCTTTTTGGTTGGTTCATTTTATTTGTGACAGGCTGTTCTTAGCCCCTTGGTATATAAGGGACAAATTCATACTTGTTCTTCAGAAATCATGTCATATGGAATGCCCAGAAGATGACTTTCATTTTTACCTAAAATTTTCCAAATCTTCCTGGGAGTTGCTCTTATGAACTGCCCCAGCTTTGCTGGTGACATGTCTGGAACTCACTGCATAACTTTCCTCTCATGTTCTTCTCCTCTCCCTTTAGTGAGTACAGCTTCACGTCCACTACTCTATCCGTACCCAGTTTGTAGCCAGTAACGGTGCTATTTATTACACAGCAGACTTTCAACCTCTGTGTAATGGACTAATTATTCAGTGGTGTTCAGGAATCTTATCTCTGGAATTTTAAAGTTCTTTATGTTAGCATAGGCAGACATAATTTTGACTTAGAAAAGAAGAAACTTCTGTCTTGTACCCTGAAATATGAGATAACCCAATATTCAATGCTATCTTTTTATAGCATAGTTTTTCACAAATATAATTACAAATACTATATACACAGAAATCACTTAGTGTCTGACATGCAGTAAGAAATAGATGTTTCATCTGATTAATATTTTAGAGTGTGTATTTCCTTTTAGTAGAAAGGAATGGACCAGATAAAATTAAAGGACTACGAAGTCTATATAACTTTACGGAACACAGTCAGTTAACATTATTGGATTGTAACACAAAAGAGTCTGAGGAAAATGTAATCTTCATAACTTTTTTTTTCCTTGTAACTGTTCAAAACTCTGCAGTGAACACAGGTTGGGTGGAGGAGGTGAAGGTCAAGTTTATATAACTAAACCAACCGGCTTGTGATTATTTTGGCTGTTCTCATGATTGATTTTCCTGTGTCATCCAGAATTAATCAGGAAAGACAGGTAATCAGATGAGCGGAGCACACTGTGGTTCAGTGACCATGTATGACGTGGCTAAGGAGTTATTTTCTTCACATGCCATGTCCACTGACCATCAACCAGGAAAGGACTCTCTGGTTTCCTCAGGGAACTGTAGCTGACAGGGGAAAGGAAGGTTTTGATGTAGCTGCATTCAAGTGCACTTTGCAAAAGGTTGATATCCCAGGGCATACAGTGTTTTCAGTATATCATGGGTCCATTCGAGGAAACCAGAGTTCATGGCCACATCCTGCTCACCAAGACAAACATTCCTAGGGACTTGAATTTTTTTATGAATATATCCTTAGTAGAAGAGAGGAACCCCTGAATCGTAGAAAGAAAAAGTATCTTTCATTTTGTAAATTTTTTTAAAAAACTGTATTAAAGGAACTGTACAAAGACATAAACCATGGTAAATAGGCACTAGGGGTATGAAATTTTGCAATTAAAAATCCCAGTTACTGAGTTAAACTTGAATGTCTGATAAACCACATATCTCTTCAGTACGAGGATGTGCCACATATTGCATGAGACACACATGTCAAAAAAACTGGCTATTTATCTGATATTTACATTTAACTGGACAGCCCTATTTTAACTGGCTGACTTTATAGGTACCCAATGGGATATGCTATTGTTAATGTCTTTAAACAACTACAATTTTAGCAGCAGTATGTGAAACCCACTAAGTGTCCTTTGAATGGCCATTTTGAATTATTTAATTCGAGAAGGTATAATTTAGAGGACGATGAGTCAGGACAAAGCCTCAAATGCATTTACTAAGAAGTTAGTAAGTATAGTTTGGAAAGAGGATGACACAAAGTAATGATTCTGGGAATTGTGCCGGAAAAATTTATAACAGTTGCATAGTACTTTGTATTCCATTTGATATATTAGATGGGATTACTGCCATACACTGCAAAGAAAAATATACCTTGTGGATATTTTGGTAGCTAAGATGATAGAGTGAACTTGTTCAGGGAAATGTGGGAGTAGAGGAGGAAGCTTGGGGGTGGGGTTCATCAGCATAGCAATTACCCAAGTGGGTCGATTCTTTTTTTTTTTTCTAAGAAAATAGATTTTGATCATTGAAATCCAAGAGGAAACCACCTGGTTCATCCAAAATGAACTTCAAAATACAAATACCTAAGTGATTTATATCATTTTGAAACTCAGTTTCTCTAAGTAATAGTTGTGTCTAGATTACTGGGGGGAGGGACAGCTGGTTCTTATAATTATTATTCAGGGATTTAGATCAATAAAAAGAAGAACCTCTGTTCTGTAAAAAATGTCCCATGTATCTTCACGTCCGACCCTTTCATTCACCACCAGTGCCCCCCAGCTGTCACACTCCATCTTGTGTCTAATCACGAGCTCCGTCTCTGTACCTCTTTAACAAGTCCAGCCAAGAAAGCGAACAGGCAGTCATCCGGAGAGCTTGTCTGCTTGGTTCCAATTTTTTTTTTTTTTTTTTTTTTAACAAACGGCTGGGTCTTTGGCCAAAATAAATTATCTCTTTTTCCATTGTGAATAGTTGGCCTTGTATAGACAAAGAAATAAATTCACAGAAACAAGAGGTGCTTTAAAATATTACCTTCAGAGTCCCTTGCTTATAAATAAGTTAATGCTTAAACCATGTTTTCTCATGAGCACAGCTATTGACATTCTGGACCCCATAATTTTTGGGGGGTTGAATTGCACATTTTTGGATGTTTGTCAGCATTCCTGGCCCCTATCTACTAGGTGGCAGAAAAAAAATGTCCCCTGAGAAGGACAGTTGAGAACACTAACTTAACTCTCCACCTGGGTAGTTTTATGCCTGTACAGCTAGCACAGAAGGTAGCTGAGTCTGGTCTACTGTGGATGACAGAGGGACAGGAAGGAAATGGTTTAGGGTACTGGACAATGAGGGATGATCCCAGGAGAGTAGTAATACTTAGAGCCGTGCTGTGCATTTTTTCATTTGCTCATTAAATAGTCATTTGCTCATTTATCCATTCTTTTCATCAGCAAATATATACTGAGGACATAGTCTAGAAGGGAATCCAAAAGCTGGGATTGGGCCGAGAAACGAACACAAGCTCTTATTGCCTTCCATTGAAATAGAGTGTAGGAAACCACGAAATGAAGATGCCTAATGTGTCTGCTGACAAATGTCATGGTGGAAAGTAGGAAAAGGAGAGCTGATTGGGGGACAGTATACATTAGGGTCTGGTTAGGAAAATACAATGACGCGTCAGCAGTTTTAATATGGAGAATGTCACATAGGGAATAAATTCGCAAGATATTGGAAGATTCTTGAAGCGACCGAAGTGAAAAGAAACGGAGATAACAGACGCGGTAACTTGGGGAAGCTGCTGCTAACCCTGGAGCTGGGGGCACGTGCGGAGCAGGACGGTGTGATTAGCATCTGGAAAATGAGACCGGAAGCCTGGGGTGTGAACACACAGCCCCGCCGCCTGCCGTCGGCGCCCACGGAGCCGGAGCTGCTTCTTGGGCAAGCTCGTGCGGCTGGCTGGCTGGGGATGGTGTCTCTCGGGAACGCGAAAGCACAAAACAAACCTCTTCGCTGTAAGCAGCTGCTAGGCTAGGCCAGCGCGAACCGGGACGGCAAAGCAGCAAAACCCAGCAGTCCCCGTCTGGCGGCTCCTCCCCCGCCTCTTCGCGTCCCTCTTGTGCCCCTTCTTGGCAGAGGTTACTGCGCCACCGGGACACCGGGCCCTAGCGAGGCCCAGAACCGGAAGGGCGGCTGCGTCGCCTCTCGGCCGGCTGTCCTGCTCCGGAAAGCACCACGGTCGTCCCGCCCCCTGCCCGGCTGAGCTCTGCAAGAGTCCCCGCCGCACCGTAGACCCTTTGGAGACGGAAACAACACTCTGATTTTCTTACATTCCCCCAAAAATGTTTATTCGGGGACAGAATGAATGAGATGGTACTTCCGATACACCCTGACTGCTGTTTTTCTGAATTGCCTCAGGAAATCTCAAATTCAAGTTTAAACCCTGGAGAACAAATTGGACACAAAGACCCTGGGCATCCGGCAGCTGTGGCTGGAAGTGCTGCTTGCTCACGTGTGATGAGATACAGCCACAGTGCGCTTCTCCACAGTTGTGGGCTCCTGAGTTTTGGCTCCGTGTGAGCACCCATATGTGCTTGTGCCAGACTCAATCTAGTTCGATAAATATTAACTAGGTGCCCGCTAAGTAAAAATCTCTGCATCAGATGCCATGCGCGACTCAAAGAATGAAGTGTCGTCCCTAAAGGACGGGTGTATTGATTACTATGGGTGCCATCTGGCAGACGTCACCAGCTTTTAAAAGGTCTTTTCTTTGATTTACTGAGGGCTCCTGAATCCTATTCTTCTCTGTTTTTGGCGATATTAACAACGCACGTCTCCCCTCGTTTCACTACAGTCCCCGCTTCACCTCTTTTATGAACACAATAAAAGATCCCCCCCCCCCCAGGAACCCTTTGGAAGACATTGTCTAAAGAGAGAAATGAACTCTTTCCGAATCCCCGGGTGCCGTGCTAAATGTTCTGTGAAACTCCTTTCTAATTACCGCCCGGAGAGAGACGCTGCGCCTGGAAAATGGCATCCAGTTCATACACATTCATTTCTTCATTGTTATCGAACAGAGGGACAGGAGTTCATTCCTCCGAAAGAGGGAAAGCTCAGAGCCAGTTAGCCAAAAACAAGGACAGTGGCGATGGAGCCCGCTCAGCAATATAACTCGTACTCAGCCCTGGAGAGGCCCTGGGGTTCAATCCCCGTCCCCCCGTGATCACTGAGACTAGAAGCTGGGTGTGCGCTGGGAATTTACAGTTCCCAGTTTACCTTGGGAGCGGCTCCTTACGAGCATGGATTCCGGCTCGAACAGTGAACTGCAGACGTGGGAGAGACGGAGCTGTCGTGCTAACTTTGGGGATAAGATGTAAAATATGACCTTTGTAGCCAATAGCCAAAGCACTGATAAATACTACAGGCTGGAGCTATTACTTAGTGTCTTTTTTTTTTTTTTTTTTTTGAGACAGGGTCTCACTTTATAGCTCAGGCTGGCCCTGAGCTCACTGTAGTCCAGGCAAGCCTTGAACTCAGCAATCCTCCTGCCTCTGCCTCCTGATTGCTGGGATTACAGGCAAGAGCTGCCACACCCAGAATTGTGGTATGTGGTGCTGACTGCTGGTGGGCGTGAGTCACCATGCCCAGTATTGATGTATGTGGTTACTGGGCATCAAACCAGGGACCTTGTACTTGCTAGGCAGGCACCAGAAGCACTGAGCCCTCTTCCATTTCTTAAAAACTCTTTCAGTGCCTACAAATGCTTCAGTTAAACTTTGTAATTTAAAATATTCTCATGTTTAGGATTCAAAGAATCATTCTTCACTTGATTCTTCAGATTATCTCATTACTGTTGTTCCCAAAATCTTCATTTATGAAATAAGCTGCCTAGTGCATTTTGCCAATGAAATGATCTAAAGAAATCTTGGCAGCATGATGTTATCCTATCCAAAGGCCACGTGATTCCTAATCCTAACTCAACCTGGCAGGAAACCTTCCGAAATACCATGATAGATGTGGACTAAGTGTTCTGTATAGCTGAGGAGATGTGGTGGTAAACATAACCCAAAGTGATGACCAGTTTAAAATTTCAATCCTGTGCTTCCAAGAAAATTGTCTTAGTGGAGCCTCTGTCATTACTTTGAAACAAGAATGTCTAACGGAAAGGCTCTATCCTCATATTCATAAACCCTCCAATGTTCTTGGCTATGGGCATTGTACAAATGCAGCCTATTATATTTGTTCAAAACAACTTCCCAAAGCATCTTGGAAGATATATTTTGCTATAGTCATTCACCTCCACTTATTATTTGGTCAAGATAAACATTATTCGTCAGTGCTGCTTGCATTTAGCCTTCACCATACTCCTGTACATGTTGCAGAGCTAATCCCATTTCCTGCCTTTAACCATATAAATACATAACAATAAAGAAAATAATTTTGCTGCAAATTGAATTACAAAATATGTTCAGTTCTCCATTAATGAAAACTAGCTCATTCAATAGCTCAGCTTTTACATTTTTCCTTTCTTCAATTTGCCAGCTAACAATAGAAAATTCCAGCTGAGGCTGCA
This sequence comes from Thryonomys swinderianus, assembly GCA_004025085.1. NCBI lineage: Eukaryota > Metazoa > Chordata > Mammalia > Rodentia > Thryonomyidae > Thryonomys > Thryonomys swinderianus. The sequence goes on from PVIC010005733.1 coordinate 23,821, forward strand.
TGTTGTGAAGTAGGAGAGAGAGAGAGAGAGAGAGAGAGAGAGAGAGAGAGAGAGAGAGAGAGAGAGAGAGAGAGAGAGAGAGAGAGAGAGAGAGAGAGAGAGAGAGAGAGAGAGAGAGAGAGAAATAGTTATTTAGTGCCATCTAGTGGTTAAAATTTAACAGTTGCCCGAAGTTTTTGAATTGTTTCAACTAACATACTAGAGAAATGTTGGGGTGTTTTATGTAGCCATATAAAAAATTGTATTTAAAATTTTTTTGAAGAAAACATCTTAAGAATTAAATAAAATTGAATTTACATTTGTTTTCACTTATGAGTTGTATTTCACTAACAATAAGGCAGCTACAATTTTTCATGTGGAACAACAAAACTGAGAACACAAATTAACAAGTACTGTGTTGTTTGCCTTGTGAGGACCTGCAGTTACTAAGATCTTGTCCTCCTTTTATTTAACACAGTTAGGAAATGTGAAATGCTAATTCATATTTGCTTTTCCCATCTTTTTGGAATTGCTCATTTTATTCTGAGCACTAAAAGTGTGGGAGCCAATGACCAAAGTCAGACAATCCCTTTCAGCAGGGCAACAGTATTTTGGAGACCATAGCTTTAAGAGTTAGATGAGAAGGCAGTAATCCTTGCTTGGCTTTGACACAGCTATTCCAGGCTCCGCCCCCCCACCCCCCCACCCCACCCTGGGCAGTGCTATGTGCCTCAGGCCCAGCTACCTGGGAAGCTGAGGCAATGAGACTGCTCAAGACCTGCAGTCTGTGTCCACCGGAGGCAACAAGAAAAACAAGAGAGTAAAACCAAAGCTTTGTCCAGAACTGTTGAACATGCCAAAGAAAAATGATTCTTCAGAGAAACAGAACCATACATGTGCATGTGCACACAGAGAAAGAGATTTGTGTTGATGAATTTGCTCGTGGCATCCCAGAGGCCAGTCAATCCAAACTTTGCAAGACCAAACACCAAGGAAGGGCCCACATTGGCGTAAGCCTGAAAGCTAGCAGTTATCAAAGTCCCTCTTGCTTCAGAAACGGATCACTGTTTTGTTCTATTGAGGACATTAACTGATTGCATAAGGCCCACCCACATTAAGGAGGATAAACTGCTTTGTTCAAAGTCTAGTGATTTGAATGTAACTCAATCTAGAACTGCTCTCAGAGTTCCATTCAGAATACTGTTGGACCCATTATCTGGACACATTGAATCAATCAAGTTAATATATAAAATTAACCACTGTATCAGGTCAAATTTATAAGAGAAAAAAAAGAATAAAGGAGGAAAAGACAAATTTCAAAACCTGCATATCGAGTACCTGGACAAAATAGTGCTTTATGTCAGAAGTTCTAAGCACCATCCCTATAGATCACTGAAACATCAAACTCACTGGAGTTGCTGATCCTATGACCTTTACACCAGTGCTTTAGTCCAAGTCCCTTGATCTATGCAGCAGCCCGGACATATGGCAGATCTTGTTTCTGCTCTGGACACCACTCAGAATAAGCAGATTTTTGGGTCCCCCCGCTATGATCTGGAAAACACAGCACACCAGTGAACATGCTGCCTCTGATAGCCACAGAAGCCGTTCTTTTGGTGGTAGAAGGGGCCAATGCAATAATTTATCCTTCTCTAGAGAGGGTGTCTTTCAACATGTGCATGCCATAAGAAACCAGAAAGTTTGAATGGAGGACTTCAAGTTTTGGGGTTTTTGTTGTTGTTGGTACAGGGCAAGTTTTTTTTATCAGGTGTGCCACATTCTGACATGCAGCTATCTCAGCAGTAAGTCTACAAATGTTGCTTTTTCTTTCTCACTAAGTCCAGACATCTTAATACCATCAACGTAGCAGACCAGTGTGATCTGCTGTGGAGGAGAAACACCGTCCAGGTACCTACAGACTACTACATTATCCCCCAGCACTGGAGAGTGGATATGCCCCTGAGGTAGGAGAGTACAAATGCGCTGCTGGCTTTTATCAGCTGAAAGTAAACTGCTTCTGATGATCTTTCCTAACACACTGAGTAAAAAAGTATTTTCCAGGTTAGTAGTTGCATATCAGGTACCAAGGGATATGTTAATTTGTGTAAGCAAATCAAGCATATCTGGTGTAGCTAATGCAATAGATCCACCTCTTGGTTAACTTTATGAAAGTCTGGCATTTTTCAAGATTCCTTGGGTTCTTCCACCATCAAATAGGTAAGTTGCATGGATAATTCATGGGAATTGTCAACAATTTATAATTCAACTCCCTGGTGAGGCATTTGTCTGCCTTCCCTCCATTTCCTGCAGAAATGTTTTTGGCTTATTGTTTTTCTAGGTAAAGCTGTTCTATGGACTTTTACCTGATCTTTTCTATTACAGAAGACATTACTTCATGGACCAGAGATCCGACAAACATACAAGTCCTCCAATATCCCTGGAAGCCCCCTTTTAGTCACTGAATCCATTGTAGGCATGCCCTGATTTTAAGCAACAATCTATGTCCTTGAGTGAAAACAACTATTTCTATTTACCCTTTCACCTAACTCAGGGAACGGACTATCACATGGTCTGTGCATGGTGGGTAGAATAATGACCTCTCAAGGATTTTCACTCCTTAAGTCCCCAGAACTTACAAACATATTGCTTCGTGTATCAAAGTGAGTTTTCAGACATAGGGAGGTGGAGCACCATACAGTGGGAAGACCACCAGGGGGATACAGGAGGGCTGCTGTGGCTTAGACACAGCTGGGTGGGTCCCGCAGTGCTCTGTGTACTAGAAGCTTGGCCACTGCTGTAGTCATGTTAAGAGGTGGGGCGATCTTCACAAGGTGGATGTAGGTTAAGTTGTTACTGGACCCTCTCTCATCTCTCTGTGGTGTCACGTTACAACATGTAGTCTTCCTCGTCACTCTCCTCCACTATGCAGGCCCTTATCATGTGACAAAGTCCCAGGAACCCTTTACCTAATGGGCATCAGGCTGTCTGGACTCCATGTCTCTAAAATTCTCAGCTAAATAATCCTCTTTGCTTTAGCAGTTAGCCAGTCTCATGGAGTTCATTATATGAAAGGAAAACAGCTCAATATATTACCAAATCTATCTGCAAGACTCTTTAGGAGTAAGTTAGGAATAAAGTAGCATCTGGAAGTTTGGAAATGGCCTCAGGGTAAAGCTAACAAGAAAGCTATGACCTCAAGATCAGAAATATAAAGAATTGAATTTTGCCAACAACTTAAATGAGCCTCTTATGCCTCCAGAATGGCACAGTCTTATAAACACATTGGCTACAGGCCCATCAGACCCAGGTTGGGCCTTTAAAACCGCATGATTAATGAGTACTGTGTTAACCCTTAAGCATAATACTGTGTTACAACAGCTGGAGAAAGCAAAAGACAGTGGTTCTGTTACCATTCAATTTGCTTCAGCAACAGCAGAATCTACCTTCTGCTCAACAAGCTTGGAGACATGATCCCCTAGTGAAGTGAGCATTGTTATTTTCTTTCCCAATGAAACCATTCATTAGTTAATCAAATAATTATTTATCACATCCTGAAATATGTGCTCCGAGGGAGCAGTCTGCTTTTCAGAAGATATAACACAATTTATTCATTGCCGTCTGTGTGTTTTGCTTAAGCAGAGATTTTTATAACAATAATATACTCTCTCAAGAGCCTGTTATCTTTTGTATCTTTTTTTCATGAACTTAATTCAATTTCAACAACAGGCCCTCTTTTGTAAAGTATAGAGTTCTTAATAATCATGGTTATTTGTCACTGTGTTGAATCTAAGTATTATTACTTTGAACTAAGCCTGCATTCATTTCTTGTATCTTCAGTCTTATAAATTTTGTTCCTATCTTGTCTCTTCTGACAATTCTTTTAATATTTCCTTTGACAAATCTACACTCCAGCTTCAGAAAAATAAACCTCTTAGAGAGTATTTTATACAATAAACTATTTGAGATATTTTTCTCATCAGCTCTGGGAAATGGCAAATTTTTGCTCCCCCATGTTTAGCAGGAAAAATACTAGGAAAAAAAATAAGTTGCTCAAAGTTTTGAATTATAGTAAGAAACCTCTGTGACCCCCACAATATGAGAATGACTTCTAAACTAAAAAGCAAATCTTAACCTCCCCACCATCTTCATTATAGAGGCATAATCCAAGAGTACTTTTATATATATTTCAGCAATACTGTTACTATTGGCTTGCATACCAACCTACATAAAATCGCGTGTTCAAAATCTGATATACCTATCAGCAAATTGATTTGTTCCTACCTGATTGGTTTTTCAAAAGTTCATATACCTTTGCAGTAGAGCACAACTACAATACACATAGTGACATGCATTAGAAAGCCCCCCAAATTTTTCACAATGCATTAGTTTGCTAGGGTTACCCTATAAGCCAGCAAACATAGGGTACCTTAAGTGACAAAAATGTGTTGTCTTGTGATTCTGGAGATTACAAGTCTGAGATCAGGTGTCTGGAAAGTTGGTTTCTTTTGAAGGCTGCCAGGAAGAAACTTGTCCCGCATCCCTCATCAAGCTGCTGAAGATTGATGGGAAGTTGCTGGTATTTCTTAGCTTCTGTTGCATCCTCTAGATGTCTCTGCTTTCATCTTCACATGATATTCTCTGTGAGGCAATTTCTATTTTTGTTTGAAAGAAACACAGCAGTAATGCCTCCTCCTCTCTAGGAATCTTGAGAAAGTGCATATTCCGCTGCAGTAGACCTGAGGCAGGGCCTGAGATCCTTCAGTCCTAGTAATGATCCTGACTCGGACCCGAGAACCACACTGAAAGGAGCAGAGATGTAAAGGCTGTTCTGTAAGCCACAGATCAGAAATGGAGTCTTCTGGACAAATAAACAGTAAAACAAACAACATTTCGCAAACAAATCCTTACTCTCAGCAAAGGGTGGCAGCTGTCCTTTAACTGCTTGCGTTACAGGGAATGAGAGCATCGCAACAGGTTTTCTCCTGATATCTAATGTCACTGCTATAGGGACTTATCAGAAGGCCACAGAGATGGGCTTACTGATCAGCGTTTCTTTTCCTCCTGTCACAAATGACTCTGTGAAGGTCTCAGTCTGCAATTAAAAATTAACTACCTAATGCCGGGCGTGGTGGCTCACGCCTGTAATCCCAGCACTCGGGAGGCAGAGACAGGAGGATTGCTGAGTTCGCGGCGGCTTGCCTGGGCACCATAGTGAGCTCAGAGCTAGCCTGAACTACAAGTGAAACCCTGTCTCAAAAAAAAAAAATTAACTACCTAAGATGTGAGGCATTGTGGCTACTTTCTAGTGGGCATCAGAATCCTCCCATTCCTTATCTTCAATGTGATTGGCCATGGTAGAGCTAAAATGCTTATTTTTAAAAATCTATACTTGAGGAAGGGAGAAATGAGAGATGTTGGACAAAGGATAGAAACCATCAGTTATACAGGGTGAATGAATCGTGTAGATCTAAACTCTCCTATGGTGACTTGACCTAATCAAACTATTGCATACGTGAACTTTGCTAAGACAGCATATCCTAAATATTCTTACTACATGCATGTGTGTGCACACACACACAGATAACTATATGGAGTGATGGATAATTAACTGGTCTGATTATAATAGTCACATTATAACATGTAAAAGATAATTTTTGTTGATTGATTATACCCCCATAAAATTGATAAAATTATACAAGATTATACAAATAAAATACAAGCTAATAGTATTTTTTCTGTAAGCATAGCATTTCCTACCACCCTGCCATGAAGACTTCAGCTGGAGCTGAAGAGAGAGTATCTCAGAGAGTTGTGAAAGTTTGACAAGAGTAAGATTCTTGACTTTTGACTTTCAAAAAGCTACATTCAGGGACAGCTCTTAGTTGGAATAGCTGGAAGAATATGTCATTAGTCAGAGTCAAAAATTCATATCTGAGAGAAAAGGTGACAATGTGTCTGTTCCACCTTCCTCCTAGTCCCCAGGGGAATGTCCTCGAACTAATAAGGCTATAGATTTCCCTGAAACTAGTAGGGTGTCAGATGAGAAGAAACGGCTACCAAGTGTGTCTAGGCAAATGATTGTATTGCAGCTTCACAGTTTCCAGTGATCTCAACAGGGCAGAAGTGTCAACTGATAGATTTCTCTCACTTTACACCGGAAGAATGCAATGTGTCCTGGAAGGTTCAGAGGGGAATAGAATTTACTCCCATTGAGAACCTGAGGACAGACACAAACAAGCAATTTACAGGCACAGAAGATAGATGACTAACAATCAGATGGCTCACTCCTCCAATCCTCATTCTCCCAACACAGTTGAAGACTAAATTTCTTTCAGGGGCAGAGAGACAATTGATATAGGAAAATAAAACACAACTGTGACTCATAGAGGAAGTAGTTATTTGCTCTAAGTCTAGCCTGAAATTCTTGCCATATTCATAGTTGTTTGCTTTTAAACACCACATAATGAATTTCACACACAACAGTTCTGGATAATTACTTGATGTATTTACTTAGTTTGTACAATACTTTTCCATCTGTGGTCACAGCCCTCTCTGCTTTTTTTCCCCAATATAGTGGCCGCTAGCCATATGTGATTCTTCAAGATCTGAAATGAATCGAATAGGAATTAAAATGTACTGTAAATGTCAAGTGCACACTTTTAAGACTTGCCAAGATAACAAGAGAGAAAATATCACATTAATATATGTTATTTATTACATATTAAACTGATAAATTCTAGACACTTTGTTTGTTTTTGAGACAGGGTCTTGCTTTGTAGTTCAGGCTGGCCCTGAGCTCACTATGTAGCCCAGGCAAGCCTCGAACTCAGCAATCCTTCTGTCTCTGCCTCCCGAGTGCTGGGATTACAGGCTTGAGCCACCACGCCCGGCACTGTGGTATGTGGTATTGATTGCTGGTGGGCATGAGTCATCACGCCCAGCATTGTATGTTGTTACCAGGGATCGAACTCAGGACCTTGCACTTGCAAGGTAGGCGCCAGAACCACTGAGCCAAATCTCTGGCCCCTAGACACTTTGTTTTAAATAAAATATACTATTAAAATTAATTTCAATATTTTTCCTTTCTAAAATATGTCTACTTGGAAATTTTCTTTGTGACTTACAGTATTTTTCTGTTGAACAATGGGGTCTTATATGTTCATCTATGTTGATATCATTTGCTTTCACCTGAGGAGTCACCATCATTACTTAATTTTTTCCATGTGTAAGTGATTTTTAATGACTTTATAATGATGATGTCTAACAGTCCCTTACAGAGTTTACTGACAATTACATACAATCTCTTGTACTTCATTTCCTGATGGTGAAACTTGGGAATAGTCATTGGGAATGATTACTTGGTCTGTAATTTGTACAAAAAGGAAGAGATTTTTTTCTCACAGTGATTAGACAAAACCATTAATATTACTGGTGTTTCCTTTAAAATGGTTACCCAAAAATGCAGTTAATTCAATCAATCAACCAAAATGAATCAAAAAATGAGAAAAACAATTGTCCTGAATGTTAAACTTTGGTTAGATTAATTACCTATATTACATTTTGTATAATATGTCATAATACTAAGAACAGGATAATTCAGAGATAGTTTATGGATAAAGGAGTAGGTGAATCACATACAGTACAGTAACCCATAACTAGAAGCCTCTAATAATTCATGCCTGCCTCTAGTTGGCCATTTAGGCAGAGTCTTGATCTTAGTCTTTTTTTTTTTTTTTTTGAGACAGGGTTTCGCTTTGTAGTTCAGGCTGGCCCTGAGCTCACTATGTAGACCAGGCAAGCCTCGAACTCAGCAATCCTCTGTCTCTGCCTCCCGAGTGCTGGGATTACAGACGTGAGCCACCACTCCCGGCTTGATCTTAGTCTTTTCAGGCTTCTAGAATAAATTACCACAGGCTCAGTAGTCTGTAAACAAGAATTGCCTCCCTTACAATTATGGAGGATGTGAAATCTAAGATCAGGTCATGAGCGATGAGCAAATTCTGTGTCAGATGTGGCCCTACTTTGTTGTCCATAAGTGGTGTCTTCCAACTGTGTCCTTACATGGTGGCAGACAGGGGTAATCTCTCTCAAGCTTGTATTATAAGGGCACTCCCTAGTCATGATCATGAGGGCTCTCCCCATGACCTAATGATTCTCAACTCCCACTTCTCTTTATATTATCACCTTGAAGGTAAGTTTCTGCCCATACCAGAAGGACCTGTGACCTTCCCTGAAGAATAACAACCAAACCTGGGGATCCTCATATGAATGAGGGAGGAGAAAATCTACGCTGATCTCACTATACCCTCATTTCTTTAATCTGTCACTAATGTTGTTCATTAACCAAACGCAAACAGAAGTTGGGTGGTACAGGAGCCACACGGATGCGATTCGTACTGTAAGTTTTCCAGAGCAGACAGTAGGGCAGATGGTGGAAAGTGGATCTACAAGGGCTAACAGAAAATATATGGCACATTCTGTTTTCAGAATAATCATCATACTTCTAGGAACATAGATCGTCTTCTCTTCCTCATTCTTGTACACATTTTCCCAAATGTAGAATTTCACCTTAAAACCAGAGCAGAATTTGAACATGTGCTTCTGGGTCTGACATTGAAAATGCCAATAGTAAGGAAGATATAATCAGATCCAAGGAAGCTAGAGAAATTATAGAGTAAAAATAGCTGAAGATACAGGACATTTAAAAATTTTCTACTTTTTTCCCCCAAACCATTCGTTAAGCATGCACTGTGATTGGTACTAGGGACAGAAAATCAATGACAATTTGACTCTCACGGAGACTATAGACTTGGACATTATAATAAATTTTAAAATTAAGGGAACTTTCTATGTAAGTTTCTTAAATCATTAATGAAATTAACTATGGGTAGAATTCATTCATTCATTTCATTCACTCAAAAAGCATTTCCCGAGTACCCACTAGAAGCTGGAGAAAAAAAAAAAAAAGATAAAATCCCTATCCTGAAGAAACACACATAAAGATACTTCTGGGGTTACCATTAGGTAACAAGACTGGGGCAATAAAGACACATGGAGGCACTGCATAATTGTGTACTTTAGCGTCACTTAAGCAGAAAGTTAAGACCAAGTTGACAACCAGAGATTAGGAAAGATTGCAATGGACTGGTCTAAAAGAGCTTCAGCCCTTTACTAAGGTATAAGACAATCCAAACTGATGCTGGTGGAATAGCAAAAGGAAGCATGTTTTCCATCAAATTAATTAAAAGTAATTCTGAAGACAAAAACACATACTTTTTAAATACTAGCATAAGGAGGTACTCTGCCGTTAAATGTAATAGCACGTGCATTAGTAAAGTATGTCAGAAAGCGATTTTCAACACCTGGGCTTACACGTTAGCTAGATAAAACAAGAAGGTCAAGGAAATTCCACAGTTGGTTGGGCCAGATGGCTTTGTAATAGGAGTTCATTATCCTCGGCTCTTAGAGGCAGAACAGAGTACTAAATACTTGAGAGAGGCTAAGAATTCGGCTCAAGCCTGGAAAGAGGCTGGGACTCAGGGGACTGCAGTTATTCATTTCCTCGGCTTCCAGAAAGTCTCATTCTGAAAAGATCTTCCACCAGGGGCCCTTTTGTCAGTGACCACAGTTCCCTTCGGACGCCGCGCCTTTGGTTGCCACGGTAACTGTCTACGGCGCGCGCGACCGAGGGCTGTCTGCCATTGGTTTAGAGGACGCAGCGTGCGTCTGACATCAGTGCGCGGCGTCGGAGGCGCCGGCGGCGCGAAGCCTCGTTTGGCTCAACCCAAGTATTGGGTGCCGGCGGCGTCTGTGGTTGTTGGGCTCGGGGGGCGACGGCGTACACCCCACCGGAGGCGGCGGCTCTGAGGAACGCGGCGGCAGGAGGGCGCGGTGAGAAGGAGCACCCCGGCGCGTCCGCAGGGCTGAGCCGGTTCCTCCGGTCGGGGCCTCCGGTGCGGTTGCTAAGGATCCTGGCGTCCTGGGCGCCACGGCGGCCCGGCCTGTCGGGCTCTTCCTCAGAGCAGGTTCGCAGGCCTTATTGGAAACGACCACCTTCCCCTTTCCCCATTTTATCGCCATTATCTTCTACGTTTCTCCCTCGTTTTCCAGCTTTGACAACAGTGGTCCTGAGAGTGGGTCTTAGGTATACGGAGGCGGGTGATGGTGGGGATATTGGAAAAATAGAAAACAAGTTTTACGATTACTTGAACTGTTTGGGATAAATGGGTGTCGCACTTGCACCGTCTCCTGGAATTTGAAAGAGCTTTAAATTTGGGATGTACCTTCTTTAATGAGGGGCCTGTTAAAAATTTTAAAGCTTTATGCTCTTCGGATTAGTTAGTACGAAAACCTGTGGACTCTGGCCCTCGAGATTTTCTAGCAAGCTGTGTGTGGTCCCAGAAACTGTTGGGAAGAAAGGTATTAAGGTGAAATGAATAAGGTATTCGAATTGTCCAGAACGATAGCGTGAATTCCTAGATTTGACACAGGTGCTGGAAGTCCCGTGTAGGTGACCTGCAATATACAGTCTAAGGGAAAAGGTTCTGTAGACTAATTGTAATATCTGCCTGATACTGTGACGTAGCAGGGGTTCCACGTTTGGTGGAGCTGTAGATTCTAGTGTCTATTTAAAATCTTTATATTACTCTGTGAAGGAATGAAATAAAGGTGACTTCTATAATATGTATAACCCAAAATAAAACACTTCTCACCTGTCACTTCTCTACATCACAATTCTCCACGTGATATTTGATGAGTACTCAAAACAGTTGTTGAGGATGAGGTCAATCAATCATTTTTCTTCTACAGATAGCTCATGTCAAATCGTGTTGGTAGTATGCTTCCACATAGTGGGTTTTTTTTTCTTAATTTGTCTTAAAGAGAAATTTCAGCAAGTGAAAAATTGTTTTGGAAAGACTTATGTACAGTATTTTGAAATCATATATAGAAATATCTGCATTTTTGTATATGTGTAGTTGCTGAAAGTTACAACATTGCACATAAAAATGTGCTGTATGCATTCAAAACTTTGGAAGCTCAATTTTCTAACATGTTTAAAAGTTTCAGATGAGTAGTTTCAGAGACTTTGGGAACCATTCAAAATATAAAGCATTACTATGTTAGAGGAACCACTTTTAGACATAAGTAGGGGATGTACAAACCACTCCTTTTAAAAACCTAGTGTATATCTTTTCATGTGGCCAGAGTACTGTAGATGAGGTTCTAACATTGTACTTTGTTCAGCTGGGAAACATTATTTTTATATGTCTTGTTTTTCACATGGTTCGTATTTTTAATGTTACTCTCATTTGTAAAGTTACCATTTCCTGTCTTCACCTTATCTCTTCAGGTATTTGGCTCATATTCTACTCTATTTTATACTCTATTGCCTTGATCTTTATATTAATCACAGATAAACAAGGCTTAAGATCAGCTGCAGAGTAAAAGAGAAGCAATGCAGAAACCAAGGTGTCCTGCAGATGTACGGTTAAGAGGCAGAGAGACAGGTCAGAACTTTGTTTTACTAATCAAAGAAGCCAGCTCTCTTAATGAGACCATCTGTCTTATAAATGATGTGGAGGTACTTTATTACTCTCCCCTCTTTTTTGTTGATACCTGTTTTTTCAGGTAACTATGATCAAAAGACATTGGCAGGTGGACAAATACAACAGAGGTTGGCAGTTCAGCGAAGCAAATCCACATCATCAGTCAGTTCTCCAGAATCTATAAGAAAACTTCATCCTCGACCAAGTGATAAACTAAACCCTAAAACAATTAACCCCGTAAGTACAAAGAAAGATTCCTGAGTCATAAGTTTTTAAAGGTAATAATACATTTAGCCTCTTACTATTGGACTATTCCAAATGGTGCCTGAGTTTCCTGCATTTGTTTGGCTTGAACTAGTCCATTCAGTTTAGTGTGCCCTATCAAGTTCAGTGATGAGCCAGGTAGAGCATAAAATAGGCTACATGTCAACTTTATTTTTTGTTTTTATGTTATTTTACTTAGTAACATCAAAAAGAGGACTTACTCAGTTTATTGCTTGTGTAGTTGCATAAATGTATTTGACCATTTCTCTGATTTCTATAAATGAGTGCTGTCAACAGTCTTAACTGAGATTCTGACTTCACTTTTCCCTCTCTTGGAAATTTAAGCACATTTAGCAAAACATGAGATTTATTTATATAGAAGCACATGAGTTGTAACTCTGTAGGTCAGTGAATTGTCCGTAATTAAAACAGCTATATAACACAACCAGGTATTTTCTGATCTGGGCTCAGCATTGGTATAGAGCAATAATGATAAACCTTTTAGAGCTTTTAATGATACATATGGCCCATTCAGACAAGTACGATAGACCAGCCATGGTATAGAGTAAGGTGATACTGGTTTCCTCCTTTGAATTACCATGTGCTCTTCCTTTACCAGTATCTCAAAAGCAAGTAGAGGAAACTCTGGATGGTGTTCACAATAGTTCAATAGTAGTGTAAACTGCAGGATGACTAGACAAGAGCATCTTAGCTTACTGGTCAATTGTGGTGAATCTATGGCACATGTGCCTCAGTGTTTTCTTTATCATTGAGAGCTCTAAAAGATTTACCATCACTGGACTACAGTATATGTTCAGAATTAATTTCTTTTTCCTCTGGAAAGAAAACATACATTTGGAGGACAAGTGTGAGATAGGAAATTCAGTTTTAAAACTCAGTCCAAATTCATAGTAATAGAGTAATTCATAGTAATAGAGTAATGTTTCATTCTTTGGTCATAATTCCTGCTTTAAAACAATGCAAGCTTTAAAAATTACGTTCAAATTATGTCAAATAAATTACTCGAAAATGTATACTCTGAGTTTATTTTTAAGCTTTGCATGTGTTTTTTAAAATAAGTTCATTATATCTTTACCATAGATTAAAATTTATTTTGTAGACAATTATATTTCATATGGTCATGTTCAAAGTACCATGAAATGCAATGCTTGTTGTGCCTAAATTCTCAAGTCTCTGATCGTGCTCTGGTAGTTTGATTTAACTGACCATCTCATCTTGGAGGGTGGACTTAGTCTGTTCTAATATGAGAGGAGTATGGTCCGTAGCCTGTTGGGAAGCAGACCACACAGTAGCAGGTAAGCAGGGGACTGCTCCGTGTTCCTGGCTTCACTGCCTTAGCGTGCCTCCTCTCACATCAAAGGGCCCTAGAGTCCCATGCCTAGGAGCACACACTTCACTGTGAACCTCACATACCAGGCACCTACGCTTATTTGAATCATCCCCAAACTTATAACCATGCTCTCAAAATTATTGTCTGTAGCCAGGCGTGGTGGCTCACGCCTGTCATCCCAGCATTTGGGAGGCAGAGACAGGAGGATTGCTGAGTTTGAGGCTTGTCTGGGCTACATAGTGAGCTCAGGGCCAGCCTGAACTACAAAGCGAGACCCTGTCTCAAAAAAAAAAAAAAAAAAAATTACTGTCTGTGAAACCTCACCCTGATGCCAGAAAGGCTGGAGACCTTTTACTATATAGCAAAGCCGGCAGGGTTGATGTTGTGTAACCCAAGGAAGTATGTTCAGCTGTGCATTTGTAAAAATCTTGCATAGTCATTAACTCTCACTCAGTTGGACCTAGTAAATTTGTTTCTTTTCATTTTGGAGTGCTGGGGATTGAACTCAGTTATACTCCCATCCCTTTTAATTGTTATATTTTGGTACATGGTTTTACTGATACTAAGTTCTTGGGCAAGACTCAACTTTTTTGTTTGTTTGTTTTTTTTGAGACAGGGTCTCACTTTGTAGTTCAGGCTGGCTCTGAGCTCACTATGTAGCCCAGGCAAGCCTGGAATTCAGCAATCCTTCTGTCTCTGCCTCCCGAGTGCTGGGATTACAGGCATGAGCCACCATGCCTGGCACTAAGACTCAACCTTTTAACCCATTTGGTTTAGCCTTCAGAATGCTAGGATTATAGGTGTGTGCCACCACAGCAGGTTTTGACCTAATCTTTTATTTTCATTGTATGGGAACATAAAGACAATCTGGAGAAATTGTACAGATTCTCTAACCAGACATTCCATTTTATTTGGGTGGGAGCCAAGTAGGAGATATGCTGGTAGTTAAAAACAAATACACTTTCCCTTACCTATATAGAATTGCAGCCACCTTCAAACTTTCTGAAACAAGTTAAAGGAAACTAACAAAAAATGTACAAAGCTTAATGTGATTTTACTCTTTTTTTTTTTTTTTTTTTTTTGCTTTTTGGAGACAGGGTCTCGCTTTGTAGTTCAGGCTGGCCCTGAGCTCACTATGGTGCCCAGGCAAGCCACCGCGAACTCAGCAATCCTCCTGTCTCTGCCTCCCGAGTGCTGGGATTACAGGCATGAGCCACCACATCTGGCATTGTGGTGTGCAGTGTTGATTGTTGGTGGGCATGAGTCTCCACACCCAGCATTATATGTGGTTACTGGGGATCAAACTCAGGACCTTGTGCTTGCGAGGCAGGCACTGGAACCACTGAGCTAACCCTCCGGCCCTCATTTTTATTTTTTTGAGGTACCGGGGATTGAACTCAGGCCCTTGTGCATCCAAGGTTGGCGTGGTACCACTTGAGCTAAATCCCCAGCCCTTTGGTTTGATTTTAACAGCACTGGGATAGTGTTTGTTCATAGCTGTAGCCAAATTGGCATGATACATGTAATGCCAGAGTGGTGGTTTGAAAATCAGGAAGACTCGTGGCTGTTCATCTCAGCAGGATTAAAATTGACTGGGTATCACAAAGGAGAGGTGATGGTGTTATGTTCACTTTTTTCATTTCAGTTTGGTGAACAGTCACGGGCCCCTTCTGCATTTGCTGCTATTTATTCTAAAGGAGGGATTCCTTGCAGGTAAACTCAATATAGTTAAAACTGACCATATTCTTCAGAACAATAAAGTAAAATCAATGTAGTATTCAGTTTAAATATTTTGTTTTATTTACTAGAAAGATTGAAATAACAATAATTTGTTATCCTGATTCTGGGATTGGTATACATCTCCAGGCATTGTAAAAACCATTCAGTACCACAGTGTAATTACTGATAACTGAGACCTGTGACAATCCATGAAATAATTTTAAAACTAGAAGTTAAAGTGTTTATAGGTTTGGGCAAATTGCAAATAAAAAATCCTACTTGGTGAAGTGAAAGTTGGCAATTTAATGAGGTTACATATCTTACTAAATGTATGTATTTGTTTTTGCTTCTTTTCACAAATGATTCTTGCCGCCTTTCTTCACAGTATATTTAACTTTTTTCTAAATGATGGAAAATTTGATTTTCATCATGAAAAGGTTGACAACATCCCTTTGTTGTTTCAAAATTTAAAAAAAGTAGTTATTAATATTTTCAAATTTAGAGTGAAAAAATGTCAGAAATGTTCAATTTATCATTATTTCATATTTAGGGTTTGAATTAAGGTTCTTGAGTGCCCCCTCCCCCTTCAGCAGTTGAGTCTGCTTAAAATACAAAGATAGGTACAGAGGCCTTTGGCTGTGATAGGAAGAACCCTGAAGGAGTTGAGAAGTTGAGAGGAGATGGAGGTCGAGGTTATGAATGAGCCCACTGTTGCTGTAGTGTTGGCTCCAAGAGTGAACTTGTCTAAACTTGTCATATTCCCTGTCTTAGCAGATGCATTGAGTTTCCTGTCATGCAGTGTATGTCTCAGGAAAATACACTCAGTGTATTTTATGTCTCAGTACAGACTCTAATTCAAGAGCTACCTGAATAGGCCTTTTTACATTCTGATTTATTTTCTTCTCTGTGACAGGATTAAATATGATTTTCCTTCATATTATTAGTATGGAGGTTAAATAATCTGTATATGAAAAGCAGTGCTCTTTATAAAACTTTATAATTATTACTTTTTTTTACATTTTTTTGTTTTCCATAGGTCACGTATTGTAAATTACGACAGCTAGTGTATTACAATTAAATAATAACATGCTTAAACACCATAATTATTGATTTACCTAGTGCGGAGTTTCCAGTGTTGCTGAAAGAGTAGGGTTGTGTAGGATTATAGCCATTATTATGAAAAATGTCTTTGCAACTTTTAAAAAATTGTTATCTTTTTGAGGTTACAGAATAGTTCTAGAACATTAATACTCTTGTATATATATTAGATCCCTGTTTTCACTTCTTTTTGTGTTTTAGATTGGTACATGGTTCTGTAAAACACAGATTACAGTGGGACTGTCCTCCTGAAAATCTTCCATTTGATCCGCTTCTTATTACTTTAGCTGAGGTAAATGTTTCATCTCTCCTGAATATTAATTTGGGGAAAACAAAGTCTTTGAAAATTCCTTTCCTATAAAAACAGCATGTGGGACCTGAGAAAAGAGTTGAACAAAGTAAATAATTTTGCCAATTGAGACTTTTTTCATAATAAAACATAAAAATCTTTAGTTCCTCCTTTAAGTTTACAACTACACATACTCTTTATGATGTAGTGCAAGTTACAACCAAAGACTGCTACCTTGTCATGGTACATGTTTGCATTTCATAATTTATAACTGGCCTTACAGATTTATTTTGGTATTGTAAGCTATATAACTTTCACAGTAGTGTATTTTAAAATCCGGCTAAATTTGAGTAATGGCTTTTAAGTGATACTAAAGATTAAGAAAAATTGATGTTTCCTTAGTTTGTTGCTAAACTTTTAGCTCTTTTATAAACAGTAAGAATCTCTGTTTTGTGTAAATCAGAGCTGTGATACCTTTGCTTACTGCAGCTAACCAGGGTGCATGAAGGGCTTTAATTTTGAGAGTCCTTAGAGAGTCGTCCCTACTATCTGATCCCAGGGCTTTTATTTCTGGGTTGGGTCACATTTGACCTTTCCCTTCTACTCATTTAGTAATAGAAATAGTACAGGAAAACCATTGTTGAAATGCACTTCACCTTTTGGCCTGAGGTTCTTTATCTCTGAAATGAATAGGGCACCAAAGTTCCTAGGAGAGTAGAACCTGTGTCTCAGAATGACGCCCGTCCCCAGGTTTTCAAAACCATGACAGGATTGGGGGAAAGTTCATGTGTGAAATAGATACTTAGGTGTAAAGGACAAATTAGTTGAAAATAAGTATTTTTAAGCAAGGGTTTATGGCAAGTTATATTTATCCACTTTATAATTAGTCAAACTGAAAGAGTTTCATTATTTGATTTTGCTTTGTTTCATATCTGAAAGAAATCAGATGGCCTTTTTATTGAGACTTGCAATGATTTATTAACTCACAACAGTGGTATATGATTGTTTTTTATGCAATCAGGGTAAGTGGTACAGTGAGAAACAACCTACATTTTACATTACATATTGCACTCCAGAGTTAAAAATGACACACAAAATCTTACTAATGCTTTGGTATGTAGTGTAAGACTTGCTTTCTAAGTATTTCACTATAAAATGTTTAAGAGAATACATTTTTAGGAATGTATTGAGCAAATTGTAAAGTCACTGTAAAGGTAAGGAGTCCAGTAGCTCGTAACCAGATTGGACAGTTATAAACACACACCTCAGGGGGCTGTGCCTTCTTTCAGTGTTTAGGGCACCTGCAAAATAATCTCAACATCCTAGCGAATTTGTTTTCCCTCTTTTTTTTTTTTTCTTTTCCATCTTTCCCTTCCCTGTTTTTCCTACATTGAAAATTTTTTCGTGTCTCGTCTATTCTTTTTTCTTGTTTCTTTTGTTTTTCCTTTTCTTAATGTTTTTGTCCTTTTTTTCTGTTGGATTGCTTAGGTGAACAGAGATACTCCTCTTACCCATCTGTCCTTTTCCCACAGTTTCTTAGTGTAATTTAAGTAATAGTTGCTGAAGTAACATGTTATGACTAAGAAGTTTCTCTCAGAACAAAGGTTCAATTTTTCTATGGTCAGCATAATGGTACTGAGTCATGCTTTGGGGGGTCGTTTGTATCTTTGTCAGGGTCTGAAAGAGACTAAACATCCGTATACCTTTGTGTCGAAGGAGGGTTTCAGAGAATTACTTCTGGTCAAAGGTGCTCCAGAGAAAGCTATGCCTTTGCTACCTAGACTGATTCCTGTGCTGAAGGCAGCTCTGGTATGTCACTTACTTCATCGTGTTTTTTTTTAAAGTCACCTGAGCAAAAAGAAAGCTCTCACATAGAAGAATATTTCATGCCCGTCTTCTCTTATATCCTTTGTTTGTAGTTTTGATGTATGTGTGAAAGGAGGCCACTGTGAAGGGTATAGCCCCAAAGGGCTGTGGTGACGTCCTTGAAGATAAATTCAGAGGATCTGGAAGGGACATTCTGAGTAGAGCAAGCGTTGAGCCTCACTTCAGTTTTTCTCTATTTGATTAAAATTGGTGTTTTACCTCTAGATCTTCTGCATTTTTAAGTTATTTTAAAAATTCAGATTGTCACTATCTTCTGATTTTAAACATTTAGTCTTTTTTCTCAAGTGGCCTGCCCTTTTTGCTAACTTCTTCCCTCTGTGTCCCCTGATAACCAACCCCACAGGTCCACTCAGATGACGGAGTGTTCGAAAGAGGCTTGAGTGCTTTGGTACAGCTGAGTGTTGTCGTTGGTCCTTCTCTAAATGATCACCTCAAACATGTGCTTACAAGTGTGAGTACTGCAGCCTTACACAGTGTTGTATGTGTGTATCTCCTTGTTTTTTGATGTCTTTAGTCATGAAAATATCTCAAAACTTTAAAAAACCTAACCATCCTAAACAAATAAAAGAGGTTGGACTTAGTAATTAATAAAACATTAATGGACAGTAAGAATATTTCCCTTTAATTTTTTTTCCAGTGGAAAGAGCTTCTAGAAGAGCAAGTATGAGGCTAATCATAACTAAACAAAAGTTGAATGGATAACAATATAATGAGCAGTATAAGGGGATTATATCTGTGTTCATTAGTGTGATCATCAGTTATAAGCAGTGCTTATTTGCCCTCTTGCGTAATTATGAAAAAGGAAGCATTCCTTTTTAAATTTTTCATTGTGAGTATATAAATTGCATTAAGCATGATACATTTGGGACCTTGCAGGTCAGGCGGCCTCTGAGACCTCCCCATACTCATGAGTCAGAGAGACGTTGTTGTTCATGGTTAGCTGCTTACAGCATGAAGGTAGACGTTTAAGTCAGCACAGGGCAGAGACACACAGAGCAGGAGAGAGCAAGCCCATGGGAAGTTTTGCCTTTCCCTGCAAAGTTGTGTGGTCAGCGCTTACCTCCCCCAGTGGCAGCCTGTGTGCGGGTGTGCCTGGAGTAGTGCCAGCTGGAGAGACACACCTGAGCCTCAGTGTCCAGGGTGTTTATTGGCATGACTGCTGCCTGTGCAGTGCCGTGGCCTCTGTAGATCTGTCTAGAACCCCGTGGCCCAGGGACCCCACTATAAATCACAGTTCATGTGGACTAGTCCAGCCCAAAGCCCTCAGTTAATATGGGCGTTCTTCATTGGCAGCGCATTCTGAGATCATAGAGGTCACCACCCAGAAGGCAAAGGCAAGGGCCAAGCCTTTCTTTAGATGAAGTTAATCCTTTTCTGCACACTGATACAAAGATTGATACCCTAGCTAGAATCCTCCCCAGTGGAGAGGCGTAGACCTGCCACACACTTGGCAGCATTAAACCCAAGAACTGTGGAGAGACTTTTTCTTGTCAGTCTTTAGAGCCCTTTGGGTCTCTTCCAGTTGTCGTTGTCACATCGTTTATCTTCCTCAGAGTCTTTTCTGACCGTGCCTGATCTTCCACTGCAGCAGGAAGGGCTCCGTTACCTGTTCTCTGGTGTGCAGTTCTACTGGCTTACTTTCCTCCTTACAAGGAAGAAGGGGCGGAAAGCAGCTTTATAGGGCGTGGACCTTAGAGGTGTCCGAAACTCTTGCCTGGGTTTCGTTGTATTCTCAGAGAGCAGACCCCTGAACAGTCTGTTAGCGGAAGTGTCTTGATCTTCAGTGCCATAACACAGACATGTGGCGGGAATGCTGTCACAAGTTTCCTTGTTTACCTGAATTGCCTGTTTTTCTACTGGCTCCTGGGACTCTGTCTTCACTCACGTTCTGCCCTTTGCTTTTTTAAACGAACTTCTACCTTTGCAACTAGGACCACTTAGAATAAACTTTGGAATAAGTGCTTTCTTTATTGCTGAGACTTTCTTTAGTGCTGAGACCCAGTGCTCACTAGCCACAGCTTAAGGAGGGAAGCTTTATTTTAGCTCACATTTAGGCCATAGCCTGCTGCCTACAAGGCAGGATGCCATGGCACAGGAGGATGGTGGGGGAAGAGAAACTCACTGCATGGCAGAGAGTAAAGGGAGGGACCAGGGGAGGAAGATGAGCCCTTCCAGACTACACCCCAGTGACCAGTCTCTTTCAGGCAGACCCCACCTCCTCACCACAGGTCACCTATGAGTCACATAGTCCAGTCACCTTCCTGAAGCCCCACCTAAGTGTGTGGGGCTCTTGGGGAACTTCAAGACCTAAGCTTTAGCAGTGGTCTTGGTGGCTTGTAGTCTTGTTTCTTTATTTGTCTCTACTGAATTATTGTCATAAATGCTTCAATATTTGTCACCTCTTATTGTAGGAAAATGTATTTTTTAGGGATTCAGCTTTCTATCATAGTCTTCCGAATGTGCTTGCATTTTATGAAATGAGAACTAATGCTATTTCATAGAAAATGAGAACTAATGCTATTTCATTTTATGAAATGAGAACTAATGCTATTTCAGTTATAGTGTAACACATTCTTCAGAATTAGTGTTACTTTAGACAATGTGAATTTGCTTTGGTAAACAGATACAGTAGTGGCTACCACATGCAAATATGTTACTGAAAAGAAATTTTAAATCTTATCAGGAGGTGCTCATAGTTTTACTTGGTGTGAACATTGTTACTTTTTCGAATCATTTTATGCTGCCTCCTCTGTTTTACTTAAAAGCTCTCAAAGAGACTGATGGACAAGAAATTCAAGGAGCCAATTACCAGTGCACTGCAGAAGCTGGAGCAGCATGGTGGAGGTGTAAGTAGAGCACCGTCCTTAAGCATTTTTAGAAAAGTTCAATCCTATCATAAAACCCGACTGTATATTTAACATATGTTACTTGAGCTGCAAGTAGCCATGTGCAGGTGACTGTGGGATTTCTTCTTAGAGCTCAAGAGTTTGCCTTGACCAGGTCACATGGTTTTGAGTTACCAGGGCTCAGACCCAAGCTGAGCACACTCAGGGCTGTACACTTCCTGGGCTTAGCACATATCCTGTGTCTACTGCAGCCTTAGTTTGTTACTTTCAGGTAAGTTTTAGACAATTTTGTGCTGGCCACTGAAAGTGTAGATAACAAAGTCTAAAAAGGGCATTTAGAGAGCTCATGAGATGTTTGTTTATCTGGTCCTAGAGTCAGTGCCAGTCACTATTGAGGTGCCCTCCATCCCCCTTTTCCTATCTGTCTACCATGCCTTGGAGCTCTAGGGGGTACCCAGAAAGAGTGAAACGATACTAGCAGATGACTGACTGTACTTTACGCCTGTGAGCACATGCTGTCTACACACACACACACTCTCTCTCTCTCTCTCTCTCTCTCTCTCTCTCTCTCTCTCTCTCCCCCCCCCCCCCCAGGAAGCTCAGCTGGTTATTCTGTCTTCAGAGAACAAGAATATAGGGGATTTAGTCCTATACATTGCCAGTGACTGCATTAGTTAAATTTTATCCTTTAAAAAAATTGTTCAGATAACATGGTTTAGAAATAAGTCTGTCTTGTTTTGGAGATGATATTTTATCAGATTGTAATGATAAAAGTACATGTCATTATCTGAACATGGAAGAACTTCATTTTCATTTGAAATGCTTTTTCTAAAGGAATTAATCATAAGAAATTTAAATCACAGACATTTTGTTATAAATGTTACCTAAATTATCCAAGTTGACTGATTTCAAAGACTTCTGTGAGAATTCTGTTCTGTCCATGAATGCCTGGAGAAAAGTTTTTGAAGAGGAAGTATGTCTCTAATCCTTCTGGGCAGTAGGATTACTGTTGTGTTGAAATCCTGGGCAAAGGATACACACACAGACCTGTCGTTGAGATGTACAAAGCCAACCCAGTGTCCCCTCTTTGCAGAAGTGAACTGCTTGCTTGCAGATATACTTGTTGTGAAAATTTGAATGCAAAATCTTTTTGGTTTTTCTGCTCTTACAAACTGCAAGTAAACAAGCTAAATAATGGTACAGCTTTTTATTTTGAAACTCTCACTACATGGTTTTCCATATCCTGTAGACCATTGTGGGAAATGGGGCAATAAAAAGGGACAGGGCCAACATACAGTATTGAGAGAATGTGTGTGCCTATGAGATAAATTTTAGAAATAGCACATTAAGATTTGGACCTTGGGGCCAGAGATTTAGCTCAGTGCTTCCAGAGCCTGCCTTGCAAGCGCGAGGTCCTGAGTTTGATCCCAGTGACCACATAGAATGCTGGGCGTGGTGACTCATGCCCACCAGCAATTAATACCACATACCATAGTGCTGGGTGTGGTGGCTCACACCTGTAATCCCAGCACTCGGGAGGCAGAGACAGGAGGATTGCTGAGTTCGAGGCTTTCATGGGCTATATAGTGAGCTCAGAGCTAGCCTGAACTACAAAGCGAGACCTGTCTCAAACAAAAAAAAACAAAAACAAAAACAAAAAGATTTGGACCTTGAATACAAAGGATGTTTTTGATACTTCCAGAGCAAAAGACAGTTTCACTTTTATCAGGACTCGGTTTTATTAGCTTTAAATTTATGCATAAAGAATAAATAAAATGAAAAAGGTTTTGTCCTTGTTGAGGCTCATAAGTACTATTTCTTCAGATTTCTGGTACCTTCTTTCTGTCCTACTTAATATTTTAAAAATGATTAATGGAATTAATGGAAAATTTTCTATTGAAGTTACATATCAAAGACTTTTCTCTTGGCTAATTATTATTGTGCTTGCTTTTGGTACTTTGCAGTCCTACATGAATTTAATGAATGCTCTTCATTCGCTTTTAAGAACTTAAAGCTTATATAAGATTTTTTTCTTAAAAATGTTAGAAGTAAATCTTTAAAAACATTCTCTTCAGCAATTCATTTCTTACATTGTGTGTATGTTGTAATAATGTAAATGTGCAGCTTCTGAGGAAATAAATCCATTACAATCACACAGTCACTTTCTTATAATTGTTTTTTTTTTTTGTTACCAGTCTTAACTTGAAGTCAGTTTCTTCTTGGGCTGATTTGATTTTCTTTTTATGTAATGTATTGATTTGTCTTGGACAAGGCATATCCTACACATGGCCTGATCTTTCTTTCTTTGCTAGTATGGCAAGACTTGAACTCTGTGGTATATGCTCTACTTTGTTCCTTAAGGACTTTAAATTCATTTGCTGTCTGGTATGTTGCTCAGGGGTGGGCTGTGTCAGTCTTCTCCTTCACAGGGCATGAAATTGCAGAACCAAGAGGTAATTAATTAGCCTGGGTTTGACAGTGAAACAGCTGGGAGAGGGTGAATTTAGATACTGATCTGGTGCCTTCTTTTCCACATACTTAAAAAAAAATTTTTTTTTAAATTGAGAAACAAAGTTCCACCCCCATTTTCCATTCCTTCCTTTTATTGTTAGCCTGTTTCTCTTTGTCTTAAGGAGACTGGTTAGGGATACTCCTACATGTATAACACCTGTTTGGGTAACTTCACAATACTAATAATAACAATGTTTTTTCTGTTTTCAGGGAAGCCTTATAATCATCAAATCCAAAATTCCAACATACTGCTCTATATGCTGTTGAATAAGGGAGCCAAAAACGTCGTCTTCCTACTTGTGGATGTCAGACACATGTGAGACCATGGCTACTTGTTAAACCTTTATTCATTTTAGTTTATTTCCTCAAATGACGGTCACCATTCATTACTTGTGTTCTCAGGTGAAGATGAATATGTGTAGTCCTGCTGAATCAGAGTAAAATATGTTCATCAACAAAAAATGGGTAATAATGAGAAGCTATTAAAAGAGCTTTGCTCATTATTTTTGTGGAGAACCATTCAGTTTACAAGATCAGGTGTACTTACGTTTTTTTCTAGAGCCTTTTCATTTATAACATTTTTTTTTTTTTGAGACAGGGTCTCACTTTGTAGTGCAGGCTGGCTCTGAGCTCACTATGTAGCCCAGGCAAGCCTCAAACTCAGCAATCCTCCTGCCTCTGCCTCCCGAGTGCTGGGATTACAGGCATGAACCACCACGCCCAGCACTGTGGTATGTGGTATTGATTGCTGGTGGGCGTGAGTCTCCACGCCCAGCACTGTATTTGGTTACTGGGGATCGAACTCAGGACCTTGAGCTTGCGAGGCAGGCACCGGAACCACTGAGCTAACCCTCCAGCCCATAACATTTGTTTTTGTAATCATCTTGTGGCTATGCACTTTTTAAATTTTGGGGGGGGTTGTTTTGGGGGCTTTTATATTTCTCAAGGCTGTGAAGTTTAGTGGAAAAAATTTTTGAATTCACTGAAATTATTTGTAAATATGTATTTTATAATGTAGAGTGTTTGGAAAAGTATATTTCCATATTCTAGTTTTAAGAATTTTAAATTATGTAAATTCTATTACAATTATGTTGTTCACTACAACTTACAAAACTACCTAAATTTTAGGTATTAATCATCCTTATGTAAATGTTGTTTTTGTATTTTATAGCCTGAAAATACTGATGAACATATATAGATACTCAGAAATTAAAATCTTAAAACTTGCATGTATTTAATGTTTTTGTTGTGCTTGGTTATGTTTCATAATTTGTTTTTTAAAGAAGGCATTGAAAGTATAATTTCCAGATACAGTTGAGAATTGCTGATACAGTAGAAGCGGATGTTAGATCATTCAGTTAGAGGAAGGAATAGTGGAAGAGAAATAGGAAACTGGCAAGATGGCAAGACTGTAGAGACTTGAGTGCCCACCCCAGATCCAACGCCACACTTTGTACACTGCAAAGACCAGAGAGGGGGGAAGTGCTGTTTAACAGAGTAGCAGTCTCCTGCCCCAGAAGCACTGGAGAGAGTCCTTGCTTTTCAGGTACCTGTGTTGAGTTCAGATACAGACTCACAGTTCTCCCATCCAAGTACTAACCAGGCCCAATCCCGCTCAGCCTCAGAGGTCAGGCGAGATCGGTTGCATTGCGGGTGGTGTGGCTGTGGACCAATCTAATCTGAAGAACACAATTCACTTCGAAGAAACCACAGTGGTGAAACTCCTGCTCTTTCTGAGCCGTGGCTTTCCGATTCGCTGTGGCTCTGTCTCAGCAGATCTCTAGTCCATTCTCCCGGTCTCAGATCATGCCTGCTACAACAGCTGCCCACCCACTGGTCTTGCTTTGTTTTTGCTTCTAGCATTCATTACCGTCGACACATACCTATAGTCTAAAAATGCCTTAAGGAAAAAGTAATGTTTTAAATCTAGTAAGTAACTAAAAAAATTGTTGGAATAAAGATCCATAACATGATAGAGTTATAAACACTTTATTTTGCTTTTATTTTTCTTTTTGAAATACAAAATGTGCACATTGAGTTTACACAAACACGCGATGGCAGGTTTCAGTGTACATGTACTGTACTACTCATTTCTACACTGGTGGTAGCAGGGCAGCGTTCAATATCCTATCTCTACACCAGAATAGATACCTGATTTATTGTTGCAAAGACAGTTGCAGATTTCATCCTCCTGCAGCCTCTTGGTCTTTGATATTTCTACCAAACAGGGAAGATGTGTGTATCTATAGTACTGTTGTGGCAAATTTACAGTTTTGGCTTAAGACTGTTAAGAATCTGTTGGAGTTCTATGTTGAGCTAAATTATAATGCAATCCAGATGAGTTGTTCAGCATTTTTTATTGTTCTGTGAAATCTTGGTAGTGGTTGTCAGTGTAGAATCACTGTTGTTTTTAAAATGGATTCTGCTTGCTGTTTGTTCCTAGTAGGCTGTGGGGTGACCAAGATTTCTTTGGCCCAAACGGCTTGCAATATAAACATGCTGTGTGGAAGTCAGGGCAAAGGAGATGGAATTTGTCTTAATGCTGTGAAGGATTACTTTTTGTAAGCATTACTATACATGGGAGGACAGATATCCTGACCCTTTGCCTAGGTCTGTAAACATCCTGCTTTCAACTTTAATAGCCTACTATATATCGTCCACCCATCAGATTAAACAAATGCAAAGTCATACATATTTTCTGGACCTTTGCTGTAATATGTTACATGGAAAATTAGGAAATGCTTATTAAAATAAGTATTAGGCATATGCTGACATCTGATAATAAACTAATTTGTTATAAAAAATGCCAGATAAATTACTATCTTTAACAGAAGATGGGAAATCTATAGAAACTGGAATTATGTGTTTTTGGTTTTTAACTGTACTAATCTTGTTAATGTTATATAAATGTAAGTAAATGAACTTAATTTCTGGAAACTAAATACAGATGTAAATATTTTAGAAAACGATTTAAAATCCTAGGACTGAACACATACAAATGGATAGCAAAAAACACTGGTATTTTAAAATCACTAATACGTGAAAGCCTCAGTAATCCCATGACTAAAGAATCAAAACTATACGTCAGATTCTATTACTTTTGCATATTCACAGAGTATGAAATGGGCTAGAACATCTCATGAACTCAGTGCCATTATGAGAACAATGCAAATTATAACTGGAAAACTCAAACCTCTTGGGGATTGTTTTATGTTCAAACAAAGCTTGTTTGCATAATCTGCCTCAGTATAAAGCTGAGCAATCTATGCTAAGTGGTAGCTCCAACTTTAAGTGTGGTAGCGTGGTTCACATTTGTCTGTTGATTGAGGATCTGGTGACAAGTTAAATCACGTTTTCGAAGAGCTGCATGGAGCGCATGATGTTTTCATCCTGTAAGCGGAGGAACACACACACATCGAGGGCTTGTGACTGCGCAGAGGGTCAACTGCCGCACCTCAGCTGCTGCCCCGCCCACCGAGCTGCTCACGCACGGCTTGCACATACGCTGCCCTTCTGTCTCTAGGCCACAGAGGTCACCAGAGGTGGTCCATCTGCTGTTTTCTTGAATCTTTAAACATTTAACTCATACTTAGTAGAGGATCTCTCTAAAATCATAATGCTGAATTTCTGGAAACCAGAAACCAGAGGTGCAGGAGCTAGATCAGAGTGGATATGTGAGAATTTCACCTTCCAGATAGATTACACCAAATCACAGTGACTTCTTGTGTAGGCACAGGGAAATCCCCTGTGTGCGACAGCTTCCTGCCAGCTTCGAGGATTTGTGCTTAGGGTGTGGGGGCAGCGTAGTGGTGGATTAAGGAGAGCTCATGTGTACACTAATCAGACACCTTCTACATTTGCCAGATACGGCTGTGTGTGGCCATGGCCTGTCATGGCCACCATAAAGCACCGATTAAGGAAACCATAGCATGGTGGCTGTGTTCAGGTTGCATTGTCCTTACAGGTGAGCTCCCAGCATGGACTCTGGGATCACTCTAGTCAGTTGGGTGGGGGTGCTCTTGGCTGAACCGGTCACAGCTTCCACTGTGTGAAACCAGTTAACCACAGGTTAATGACACACCATGACGTAGGTTGATGTTGCCAAGTTAATTCTTTAAAAATAATCACCAGTTCCAAAGGGGAGTTGAAAAACAAGATGTCAGGAAAAGTATTCAACACAACAAGAGAAAACCCAAGTCATGGACAGACTTGTCGCCTTGATAATTTTTAAAATCTTAACTGTGGTTCTACCCACACATCAAGTCAAATAATTTTAAGTAAACTAACTCAGTGACTAGAAGAGAAGTAACTACTACTAGTGCTGGAAGATTGCTGTTTGTCAGTAACAAATACCAACAAAGGGTTTCGGGAAAAACCTTAAATGGGTCCTTGTGTATCTCCAGGGCTTCCCAAGTAAGCCTGCCTTAGAGGAAGCACTCTTGTGTTGCTTGGGAGACCGTGAGTCAGCATTTGTTGATGAAGTCGGCCTGCCTTACCTGGTACAGAAATGCTAGGCCTAGGCCTTTGATCCTCATGTCTTGCTCAGTTCATGATGGCGAACTGGCAATACTCACGGTAGCCATTGTGAAATTAAATTGCTAGTTCTTTTCCTCAATACTTACTTTTTGGCAACTTTCAATGAACTCATCTATGGTAACAACCCCATCTTTATTTTTGTCCATTTTCTGTATAGGGAGAAAAGAACAAAACACTTATTAAGACTTTCTGTTTGATACCTTCACACTCAGACCCAATGTGCAGAAACCAATAAGAAGAGAAGCCAGGTTCTGGTTCACCATGGAGGGCCTGCATGACAGCAGGAGAGACACTGGGAGTCCTGGAAATAACCCCAGGGCCAGACCTTTTCAGTCTGGGCCCTTGTCAAAGATGACAGTCATTCTGTCCTTGCTAAAACTGTTCCCACAGAGTTCAGGGAGTATACTGAGACTTAGAGTCCTGGTGTGCTCATCTGTAAAATAGGGTTAATCAGAATTTTTAACATCACACAGTTTTTGTGAGAATTGAAGGAAAAAACCTGTGAAACCTGAGAATTGTCTGGTGCTCTGTTTAGGATATGGTAAATGTTTTTTAAGTTATCAGTGTAATAACGAATTCAAAGCCAGAATACCATATATTAGTAAGATGGGAAATAGTCTATTGTTTTGTTCCAGGAAAATGTATTTTCACTCTTTAGAATCATCGCGATGCTTTCTACAAACATCAGGAAGGTTGCTTATAATTTTGCTCTCCATCCCTTACTTCAGTTATCATTCCTACCTGGAAGAATGTCTCAACGTGTTGTCTGGGAGCATCTTCTTTGAGGACAGGATATGTGCATTTGCCCATCATGTCATATATTGCTTTCATTATATCCAGCATTTCCTGCACAGGAAAGGGCGTGCATGAGTCCACAGACAAGTACGAAAACACCAATCTCAGGTGCTTGACAACATTTCCCCACTTAGCTTCAAAATCTTAATTTTTCTTTGATTCTTCAAAGGGAAAACCAGCAGCAACTGTTTTCCTTAAAAACAACTGAATGAGAGTATAAGTATCAGTTCTGATCTCTGCTTCAAGATGAAACTGGTTCTCAGGTAGGTCTGTCATGGTCAGGAAAGTTCTGGTTTAATGTTTAGATTTACACAGACTCTTCTTGAGGGATACAGCTATCAGTTAACAGTTTTCATTTGTTGAGGGTAAAATACTATGCATTTAGAATTACTGTTACTATAAATTAATTATAATTACTCAAGCAGATTAGGATTTGCATTATTTTTTTTCTTGATTTTTTAAAGAACCTAAACAAAATCTAGTTTGCTGCTGGGCATGGTGGCTCACGCCTGTAATCCCAGCACTCGGGAGGCAGAGACAGGAGGATTGCTGAGTTCGAGGCTTGCCTGGGCTACATAGTGAGCTCAGGGCCAGCCTAAACTACAAAGCGAGACCTTGTCTCAAAAAAAAAAAAAAAAAAATCTAGTTTGCTTTGTCATGTTTGATCTCATGACAACAAAAATACCTAATTTCTTAGATTTTCCGAATTACCGTTTCAGATAAAAAGCCTACATTAGGCGGATTGTTTTAATGAGAGTATTCATATCTATTATAAATGATGGAGTAGTTTTTAATTGTGAAGTAGGTGAAAGTGTTTAAGATGTTTGGAACACAAAGAAGTAGGAAGAAGTTTCTTAGATGTAGGAAGAACTCGTGAGACATGTTAAAGATAGAAGAGAGTAGAAGGAAGGGAAGGACTAAGAGATAGTGTTTCCGTGTAGCATGGGTAATGCGTGGACATGCTACAGCAGATGTACAAGAAATACTAATTCAGAACATCACCATCTTCATGAACACTTAGTATTCATGAAGTCTTAACTCCTCCGGCTTTGACCCTGGGTGTCCTCTGAAACACAAAATCCATGACCGCTGACCCAGAACTGTGACCAGGTACACCTTTGCTTGTGTTTCTCTGGTAATGCACATTCCTGGTAGTCACTGGTTCTGGGCAACTTCCGTGTAGTTTCTTCTTCAAAGCTCATGTCTGGGGAATCTT
Organism: Thryonomys swinderianus; assembly: GCA_004025085.1. Taxonomy (NCBI): domain Eukaryota; kingdom Metazoa; phylum Chordata; class Mammalia; order Rodentia; family Thryonomyidae; genus Thryonomys; species Thryonomys swinderianus. Next base: position 53,858 of record PVIC010005733.1, read on the forward strand.
GGTGAGGTAGAAAGATGGTCCCCATGTAGATCAACCATGCCCAGGATTTGTGTGGGGTCCTCCTCTAACCCTCTTGGTACCCTGTTCTCAGTATGATTTACCTGTATCACCCCTTTCCCTTTGCTTTTTGTGTTTTAAATTGCTGCAGTAAACCATGAGCTTTGATCATCTTACTTTGGTGTCTGAGGACAGCTTGTCTTGAAATGTGTCTAGAGAGCCATGGTCACTGTCACAAAACACATGTCATTGCACAATCCATATGACTGCGAAATGTCATGTTTTCATAGGGATCCTATTACATGGGAGCAAAGTTGTCAGGCCAAATATTCTGACATGGCTTGGATACATTTTCCTTCTATCTGATTTCAACTAGTCTGTTTCTTTCCCAGTATGTATTAAAATGCCAGTGGGAAACAAGAATATAATTAATTTTGATGTGTTTTATATTTTCTTTGGAGGGTCACCTAACCCAATCCATTCTAGATTTTTTTTTTATTGACTACCTCACCACCACATAACGTATTCTGAGTCTCCTGAAAAGATGGCTTTCAAAATAATGATTGCAGTTGCTTATCATTTTGAAGAAATGAAAATGGTTCAGAGGATCACTGTGGCAGCAAGGGCATCGCTTACTTCTTTAGTGATGTAGCCGTCCTTATTGATGTCATACAAGTTAAATGCCCAGTTGAGCTTTTCTTGTACTGTCCCCCGAAGCAAAATGGAGAGACCCTTGATGAAATCCTAGAAAGGAATAAAAACACAATTTATATCTCTCATAAGGTTCTGTTTGAAAGTGATAGAAGCAAAGGTAAAAGAGTCATTTGGAGTCTCCATTTTATTTAGCAAAGCATGTGTTTGCTTATCTCTTTCTCAGAGTTCTTTGTGGTTATACACCACTCCCTTGCCCTTAATGTTCTCATCTTCAAGTTGGAAACTGAGTTACACTAATTGTGGCACCAGACATTACATCATTTGGGTACCCAAGAGCAGGATACTTCAGTATTAGTGACATTGGGCTTTCCACTACAAATGCACACAGTATTCTGAAGTGTCAATAACACAGTTTTGAAAATAAGAGCATGCACTAAACACATGTGCCATGAAAAAGCCAACAAGAGATGTGACATATCTATTAAAAAATTGTAGCCTTTAATAAGACATAAAATTATAATGACTATGTATATAGTATAAGAGCCTGGGCTGGGAACCAGAGTGCCTATATTCAGCTATGTCGTTTTGCAGTGTTGTGTCTTCAGGTGACTTAGTCTGTATTTTCATATCTGCGGATATTATCTACCTCTTAAAGTTGTAGAAGGATTGAAGAGTGAACATGCCTGTAATGGTCCCTGACAAGAGCATGGCTGTGTAAACCTGTTAAAAGGAGAGCTCAAGTAGAACCATGGTTAAACCGGTTTGATTATAGTACAGAACAAGATACCCATTCATCTGTATTGTTGTTATGTAGAGGAGTGTTATCATTACAATGCTGAATTAAAAAATCATAGTCTCTTGTTAGGTAGTATGAAAAAGGAGGATGCAAAAGCGGCCTTCTGGGTGAACTTGCATTCTCTCCTTTTCCACCTACCATCATTTTTGTGCCTGTTTTCCTGCCCCAGTTTCTTACAACATTTTTTTTTTTTTTGGATAGGTAACATTCATTCAGTTCACTTAAGATTCCACAAGATATCTGATGAAAGATCTTCCTTTTCCTGCATTTGCTCCCTTTTTTTCCCCATAGACAACTGACCTTAGTTAATTCTATCTACTTCAAAGAAATCTTTTTTGTGTATAGAGGACCACGTGTATCCATTTGAATACATTCCCTTTTCCTTTCATGGCAAATGATAACATACTAGTCTATATTTACATTTTTTCCAAACAAAGTTTGAAAAGAATTCTAGACCTTTTTTTTTCTTGAGACAGGGTCTTGTTTTGTAGTTCAGGCTGGCCCTGAGCTCACTATGTAGCCCAGGCAAGCCTCGAACTCAGCAATCCTCCTGCCTCTGTCCCCAAATGCTGGGATTACAGGCCTGAGCCAGCAGGCCCAGCACTGTGGTATGTGGTATTGATTGCTGGTGGGCGTGAGTCACCACGCCCAGCATTGTATGTGGTTACTGGGATCAAACTCAGGAACTTGCCCTTGTGAGGCAGGCACTGGAACCACTGAGCTAAATCTCCGGCCCAAGAATTCTAGTCTTTTAAACCAGTGTATATATCAGTGTGTTGTAGTTTTTGCAGCTGAATTGGTCTTTCACACTTCTTGCTATATATACTTCTATTTATTTTACCCTTTCAGTTGCTATTGTGAATGTGGTCTTGTATTATCTACTATAATCTAAATTTTATTTGTATATATGAAAGCTTTTTGTATATGTTGACTTCTGTGTGATAATTTTATAGTTACCTATTGCCTATTTACAGTTGTATATGTTTTTAATTTATATAACTATTAGATGGTAGAATTTTCCATCAGGTAGCTCAAGTGGTATCAGCTGCTTGTGAAAACTGTGGTAGAAGAGGTAAGGATCAGATTTGAAGAGAGAGAAAAATGAAGTTTTTTCTACTAGATAACAAAGTGATTGCTACTAAAGAGAAGTGAGCCTTCAAGATATTTCCTTTTATCACCTGGAGCATAATATGTGGTACGATTACTGTAACTAAGAAACAGTGATACCCTTTGGAGATGAGCAGCATGCAGTTTGTACACCTGGAAGCTTCTACTTTTTTTTTTTTTTTTTTTTTTTTGCTTTTTGGAGACAGGGTCTTGCTTTGTAGTTCAGGCTGGCCCTGAGCTCACTATGGTGCCCAGGCAAGCCGCCGCGAACTCAGCAATCCTCCCGTCTCTGCCTCCCGAGTGCTGGGATTACAGGCGTGAGCCACCA